>JAMPIV010010186.1:0-10260 GCA_024509875.1 Oreohelix idahoensis
AGTAACGCCATGGGCTGATCTAGTGAAGTTCAGAAACTGCGATCATGCAGATGGGTAAGGAATTAATAAATATGACAGGTGAAGCTCTCACTCAGTATGTCACAACAGAAGTGGACAAACATATGGATAGGGAAGAAAGAAAGTTGCAATTAGAGACTGAAGCAAGGAAATTAGAGGCTGATAGAGAAGCAAAGAAATTGGAGGCGGAAGAAAGGCGGTTGCAAGCAGAAGCTGAAAGAGAAGCCAAGAAATGGGAGGCTGAAAATGAGGCAAAGAAAATTGAAGCTGAGGAAAGGAAATTACAAGCAGAGAGAGACCATCAGTTGAGATTAAAAGAGCTTGAAATTCAGGCAAATACTGGCAATAATGGTGGTAGCTCACCTCACTCTGAGAGTAGCTCCAGCCAGAGCACCTCAAGTGGGGCCATGAATTTTCATCTGGACCCATTTGTTGAGAAAGAAGACGCCATTGAGTCGTACCTGGATAGATACGAAAGACTAGCCACTACCTATGGCTTAGTGAAAGAAAAATGGAGTCTTAAACTATCTCAGGGATTGAGAGGTGTTGCCTACGATGTGTATTTGAAGCTCTCAAGAGATGACCAGGAAGATTATGAAATCCTGAAGCAGGCACTGCTTGTGAGATATGAAAAGAACTCAGAATCATATAGAAAGAAATTCCGAACCGCTAAACTTCTTCCAGGAGAAAACTATCACCAATTCTCTGCTAGACTGGAAACTTATTTGGAAAAATTTAGTAGTTTAGGAAAGTGTCAGGATCTGAAAGAAATGATAATGATGGAGCAAGTGAAAGAGTCCATGCCTCAAGAAATGAGGAAGTTTATCATGGAACAAGGAGCAGAGAGATTGGAAGATATTGTAACTGTTGCTGAGAGGTATCAAGCAGCTCAGGCAGAATTATTAGGAAATAAGAAGAAGCAGGGTGAAAACTTCAAATCATCACAAAACTATACCAAATATGAACAAAAGGACCATACCACAAGGAACAAACAAATATTTGACCAAAAGGACAAAAACCCTCTAAGATCGGATAAGACACCTTACCGGAAGGAAGGAAAGTGGTGTAAAACTTGTCTAATGAGTAACCACAATACTGCGGACTGCAGAAGGAAGAATCCTCCTCATCATGCTGCATGTCTTACAACAGGGAATCAGGGAAGGAAGGAAATGGCAGTAAGTCAGAAAGACTTCCATCATCCCCCTGTCTGTGAGGAAGTGACCGTGAATGGCACTCAAGTACTGTGTTTATATGACACAGGATTGGACTTTGATTCAGTTGTGTGTTCTTCTCTAGTGAGTCCTGACCAGATAACCACAGAAACAGTGGAAATCAGAGGACCGATCAAGGGAGCAAGAACCATGACACTACCCATAGCTCGAATCAACATAAGTTCTCGCTATGTGGAAGGAGAAATCAAAGCAGCAGTGATGGACGACCCTATTTACCCTTTGATTTTGGGGTGTAGGTATGTTTTCCTTGGAGAACCTATAAAACCTGTAGTTATGGCAACAGTCCAGACCAGGGAAAGCTCCAGGAAAATGGAGGAGAATCCTATCAATACTCATCCAGAAGAGATGAAAAAGGCTCAGGCAGCAGATAGCACACTGAAGCCTTGTTTTGGCAAATTGCCTAAAGCACATAACCCTCCTGAGAAAGGAGACTTGTATATGAAGAATGGCCTACTATACAGAAAAGCTGGAACAGGACCTAAAGGGCATGGACAGCTTGTAGTGCCAAAATCTTACAGGGAGAAGGTTATGACGCTAGGACATGCTATACCCTTCAGTGGACATATGGGAATAGGGGCCACTGGACAAAGGATAGCCTGTCACTACTTTTGGCCAGGAATTACAGAGGACATAAAAAGATATGTAAGATCCTGTCCAGAATGCCAAAGAGTAGCTCCTAAGCATAGGACTGCACCAGCAACACTGGGAGAAATGCCTATTATGGGAACCCCTTTTGAACGTGTTGCAGTAGATATTGTTGGACCCCTCACTAGGACCAAGAAGAGAAATGCTTACATCTTAACCTTGGTTGATACTTGCTCTATGTGGGGAGAAGCAGTGGCCATGTCAGCTATAGATTCAAAGCACGTGGCAGAGGCCCTGTTGACAATATTTACCCGATTAGGTTTCCCGCATCAGATATTGACTGACAATGGGTCTCAGTTTAAGGGAAAGCTAACACAAGAAGTATTCAGGATATTTCAAGCCAGGCACTATCATTGTAGTCCCTACCATGCCCAAGGGAACGGTCAAGTAGAGCGGTTCAATGGTACGCTAATTTCAATCCTTAGAAAGCTGGCGAGTGAAAAACCTGATACTTGGGATACATACTTACCCGCTGCACTATTTGCATATAGGGAAGTACCCCACAATTCAACTGGATTGGCTCCAGCTACATTGTTGTTTGGAAGACCAATAAAAGGTCCACTGGAAGCATTGCTGCGGACATGGACTGATGAAAAGGCAGAGGAAACAGTGACTTCCTCATACCAGTACGTCAACGAGTTGACATCTCGATTGAAAGCAGGTTGGAAACTGGCCAATGATAACTTAAGACAGGCCAGGAGGAAGCATGCTGCCTACTACAACAAAAAAGCAAAGGATAGGGAACTGGAGGTGGGTGAAAAGGTGTTATTACTGTTGCCAAGCAGCAATAATAAATTGCAGATTGGATGGCAGGGACCCTATGTCATACTGGAGAAACTTTCCAGGACCAATTATAAGATTGACAAGAAAGGAAAGGAGAAGGTATATCATGTCAATCTTCTTAAAAAATACTATGACAAGGAATCATCAGAAGTTGCACATATCATGACCCTAGCCATAGCAACAGAAATGCACGGTGAACCACTTCACTCTATGGAGTATCCACTCACAACTACAGAGGATTATGTTCAAGTAAATATTAGTGAACATTTAACTCCAGAGCAGAAGAAGAGGGTTCAGAAAGTGTTGGAAACCCATGCTGATGTGCTCACAGATAAGCCAGGTCGTACGAATCTGTTAGAGTACGACATGAAGGTTACCGACCCTACCCCAGTATGCATGAGAACATACCCTATACCCTATGCGAAAGCCCAAGCACTAAGGGAGGAAGTTGATTATCTGTTGAAGGAGAAAATTATCTCGAAGTCAGACTCTCCCTATAGCTCAAGTGTGGTGCTATTGAGAAAACCGAGTGGTGAACACAGGTTATGTATTGACTACCGGAAGCTTAATGCGATCACAGAATCTCAGGTGGACCCATTACCTGACACCAACCAGCTGTTCTCTACACTGAGTAAGGCTAGGTATTTATCGAAGGTAGATCTAAGCAAGGGATACTACCAAATACCAGTGAAACCAGAAGTTAGGAAAATGCTGGCATTCAGTACATCAGACGGACACTACGAGTTTAATGTACTACCCTTTGGGCTGAAAAATGCTCCCAGTATCTTTTCAAGAATGATGAGGAAATTGTTGGAACCTCTACAAAATCCCCATATCACTAACTTTATGGATGACATTCTTGTTGCTACAAACACATTTGAAGAGCATATAGTAGCGCTCTCCATGTTGTTTGACAGACTGAGAGCCACTGGATTGACTGCACGTCCAACCAAGTGCTATATCGGTTGTAAGGAGTTGGAATTCTTAGGTCACACTATTTCTACAGGTCATATGTCTCCTGACCCAAAGAATATAGAGAAGTTAAAGAAGGCACCCAGACCTCAAACGAAGAAAGATGTGAGATCATTCGTGTCATTATGTGGGTTCTATCAGAAGTACATACCCCACTTTAACTCTCTGTGTGCACCGTTAACTAACTTAACGAAGAAAGGACAGCCTGACAAAATCCAATGGAATGCTGATTGTGAAAAAGCTTACACAGAGCTAAAAGCAAAACTCACCAGCAAACCAATCCTTACGCTACCCGATATCACACAGGAATTTGTATTAAGGACGGACGCTAGCAGTATAGGTATTGGTGCAACTCTCTTGCAGAAATCAAAAGCCCAGCCGGAGGTACTTTTACCAGTCGCCTACGCCAGTAGGAAGCTGAATGCAGCTGAGTTGAACTACTCGACCATAGAGAAAGAATGTTTAGCTCTAATTTGGTCCATCAACAAATTTTCACCTTATCTGTATGGGACACACTTCATTGTCCAAAGCGATCACCAACCTTTAACATTCTTGGCTGCATCTAAAAAGCTAAATTCGAGATTGTTAAGGTGGAGTCTGCTTCTTGCGCCTTATTCCTTTACCGTGAATTACATTCCGGGAAGAGACAATGTAGGAGCTGATTTTTTAAGTCGACACCCTAGTACTCTGGAAGGACAGACGCAAAAGGATTAACCACAGCAGGGGTTTACACGTCAGCTATGACAAGTCACAGCTAGGAAAGGAGGGGGCTATGTCGTGAAACGAGTGTAACCCACTACTTTGTTAATCACTATGTCGAGATACAGATTTGCTTCAACCAATCAACGAGCAACGTTCACCAGTCTCTGAGACAGAATAAATTAACGGCCATCATGTTCACGCAAGATGGCGGATTAAAACTGAATAAAATTAGGCTGTATGAGACCAGGTACCAAACCGGAGGAAACCAATCATTTTGCTCCGCCAGGAACCAACCGAAAGCCTTGCTTAAGAATTCACCTACCTATATAATCGGGCGGATTTTATGCATAATCACACATCACCGACACGACGCCAGAGATACCGACCGACTGAAGAGGAAGAAGCTGTCACCTTGATTTATAGCTTACCTGAGGGCAATCGACCTGCAGCCTGCTTTGCTAAAGTCGAGTCAAAATCTGGCCGGTTTGAATCTTAGAGGGTAAATATATTTACGATAACCTTTAGGAAAATAGGCTTTCAGCAGGTCTATAATGTTGGTATTTGTTGTGTGTCATTTATACTACCTATCAGGTTACTGATTGTATCTTGGGGAAATTAAGTATAATGATTGTATTTCCTATTATGATTGAATAGACGAAGGCTAATAGGACTCATACTTCAATCTATTGTCTCCTATAACTCAATCTATTGTCTCACACGACTTCAATCTATTATCTCAGATAAGACCAACTGCCATATAACCAAAACAGTCCTTGTTAGGACTCAACCTATTGTCTCCTATACTTCAATCTATTATCTCAGACCAACTGCAATATAACCAAAACAGTCCTTGTTAGGACTCAATCTATTGTCTCATCTAACTCAATCTATTGTCTCCTATAACTCCAACCTGATATATCACCAAACAGTCCTCGTCGCATATACTCCTATCATAAGAACATAACGTTATTGTTAGGATATATGTTACCAGCTAATATAGCACTTGTCAGAGAGGGCCTGGTATTCTATAGGGGGAAGGAAATGGTTGTATCACACCTAGGTGTACATATTATTGGATGTATTCATGTATTGAACTTATATTATGGGATGTATTCATGTATTGAATGTATTCATGTATTGAATTTATATTATTGAATGTATTCATGCATTGAATTTATATTATTGAATGATATCCATGTATTAGTTTATCAGAAAGAATGTTTTGCAAGTAGACACCTGTCTTGTCTCGCTATTGCTAAATCATACTGAGCCATGTTGTCATACATCCTACATGGACACTGAGACACGCTCATATCATATACAATAGAAATAGGTGGGCTTGAGGACAGAAATTAGCCCCTATTTTTGCTTGTTACAGGTTTTATACGTGTCATAAAAACTGAGATCGTGGGTCGTCAATCCAGCTGCCTGGAACTCCGCAGGAGCATAGAGGTTGTCAAGACTCTACATCTTTAGTCCCCCTCAGTCTTGGGTGGGCTAACGAAACGATCAACAGCTGGTGTTTTGTGTCAACCAAACCAAGAAGGACAGCACTTCTAAGAGATGAGTACACATTAGTACCATTTCTGTCGGCATTGTGAGCAAAATCTAAGTCAATGAAGAAAACGTGAATTAGCGTAGCAAGAGACAATAATAAGATCATAGTGGATAAATTATACGTAAATAACAGCATAGCTGATAAGTGTTATATCCTTAATTAACAGCACAGCTGATGCATGTACTATAATTGAATAACAGCACAGCTGATATAAATTTTGTTCCTATAATTGGAAAACTTGTTGTAATATTTATTTACATATCTATATAAATATAAATATTTGTAAATCATATGTAAACTTACAAATTCATTACATTCCATTTTCAACATTCACCCTTCAGCACAAGAGTAGATAGTGTATATACTAAATAAATAATAAGGGAATTGTATTTGAACGACTTGTCAATTTTATCATTGTTAAGCAAAATCTGTTTCCTTGTTTTTTTAATATCACAGTTAGTTACACAGCGGAGGTGGCACTTTATGTCGGTCTCCTCTCTACTATTGTTTCGAGATCAGATCATTCACAGCCGTAACTAATTTGCGATACCAGTAGTCCTCTCAGACACTGGGACTTCACCATTTTCTGCAGAAATTCTATTTCTGTAATTGTCAGTACTACACTGATCCAAGAGCCAAATAAAACCTCTCGGCCACTGACGTTAATAAGTTACTTGCCACACAGGCTAAAAATGTACTAGAGTTTTTCTCAGGAAGAATTTAATATGGCGCGATAGGCCTGTTTCTTCATTTATCCTTTAAAGTACTCGTAAAGATTTTGCACCAAGTCACTCTAAGGAAAATGGGTTAGTTCTTCACAGGTATTTACTCTGTACTAACGCCGCCAATGTTTGGGTCACCCCAGTATTCACTGAATAAAGAAAAACCACAAATGAAATATGTTACATATTATGTACTCAATATAACTTACGTTTTTTAAAATGCATGCGTACAGCTTGACTTATCATTTAAAACTTCCCGTGCAATAAGTTATACATTTAAATATCATCAATCCTCATGAATTAGGAATACATACGTATTCCGTCAACACTCATGAGGCATCTAGCATTTATAAGTTAGTTTAGAAAAATTGTTCCCGTCGGATTATTTAGCAGTTAAATTAAATTCATTATAGCTACATTGTTGTTTAAGCTAGAAATTATAATTTATTCTGCTTTCCACTGAAATACGTCACTAGAAAATAATACAGACTATATAATTAAGCACTCTGCACCAAATCTAACTAGTGAAATATGAAATAAGCGATTATCACTTTAAACACTCACAAAATACTAGATATTATATATAATATTTACCTCCACACACAGAACTACAGACTAAACCATGAACTAGAATACTGCAATCTAATGGTAGTCTGGAACTCGGCAAAATGGCCAAGAAACTCAGACTTCGCCAAAACACAGATATTTGATCTAGCACAGCGATCTGTCTACTGCCACATTTTAGGAGTCAGAATGAAAATAAAGTTTAACATTCTGGTTATATCTATTACCAAACAAAGGGGTCCCAACTTTATTTCGCCAAACGAAATAATCTCCCCTTTCCGTCTAAAACATCTTACATCAACTAGAAGACTACCATGAACTGACACTCGTGCGTTTTCACACTTAACGCTGACCAGGCCAATAGTAAGTGCCTTGTCAGCTGGGATTTCTAGACATATGTCTCAAACTGCGCCGAGGAGATGTCGGCTATCGCGCCTCACCTAGCGCTCAGCCGATGCAACTCGTTGTGGCAGGTGAAAATGCAGACAAATTAGTCGCCTATAGGTCTGGCAAAAGCGAATATTCACGGTGTATTTCGTCTGGTGCAGGGAATGCTGTAGACCTATGCCTGCTCCTATGTCTGGCCAGACGAATATGGTCACAGTTTCGTCCACTGACACCTAATGCCATAGAATGCATTTAACGCTCTCTCTCTGACACGTTATGTCATAAATGCGTTTACCAGTATGAGAAAGAAAACGGTAAAGTTGAGAATGGGGAAAAAAATATTTTTCGCAAACGAATGGATGCGAAAAATACAGGAAAAAGGTAAAGAGTGATAATAAAATAGAGGATACGGGTGAAAGAAAACGAAGAGGATATAGGCAATTTATGATCAATAAACTCTCTGTGACAGAACGTCCCCCCTTTAAGATATGGAATCACTCCATGTCTACGTTATGGAAATAAATTTCCTATATCCTTAGCTTCAGGGTGTCTGACTTCTTCCCTCTCATCTCCCCCTCCATCTCTCTCCAATTCCTACTCAAGTCTACTCCCCAAAGTTTCCTTCCTCTGGAATGTCTCCCATGCGCGCTTGAAAGAGCGTCACCGCTTCTGACATTTTTGAAAGATTTCGTGTGTGTGCAGTGGAATTTCCCTGCCACTATCGTCATCTTCGTCAGCTTTGGCGATCGTCAGGAGATGGTCGGAGGTTGGCACTGGTCTTTCCAAGTATCTCTTTAACAGATTTAAATGGAAAACCTTTTCCTTTCCTTGAATAGAGATCTGGTAGTTAGCCTTAGAAAT
This sequence comes from Oreohelix idahoensis, assembly GCA_024509875.1. Lineage (NCBI taxonomy): Eukaryota > Metazoa > Mollusca > Gastropoda > Stylommatophora > Oreohelicidae > Oreohelix > Oreohelix idahoensis. Next base: position 8,445 of record JAMPIV010010186.1, read on the forward strand.
CTTTTTCAGGACGGTAAACGGCCCTTGCCATCCGATCCTCAGTTGGTTGTTTCCGGTAGGGAGTAACACCAAAACTTTCTCTCCTGCTTCCAATTCTCTTTCTTTCGCGACTTTCCTGTATCGGTTAGCGTGCCTTGTGCGTGCTCGCTTAAAGTTAATCGTTGCTAGGTCCCATCCTAGTTTCAACCTTTCCTTTAACTCCGACACATATTTACTTGCTGAGACAACTGTCTCATCAGCCTTCTGGTCTGTCAGCGACCAAAGTAAGGCTTCAAGCGGGCCCTTAATGGGTCTGCCGAATAAAAGCGTAGCTGGCGGAAATCATGTGGACGTATGAGAAGATTTCTGTAGCCAAATAAAGCTGCAGGAATACAAAGATCCCAATCGTCAGGTTTCACTTGTGCCGGTTTACTTAGCATCATGTTGAGGTTTCCGTTAACACGTTCCATGAGCCCATTTCCGGCCGGAATATATGGCTTTGTGTAGATGTGTTGGGTCCTCAAGATCTTCACGATCTCATCCATCAACAGGTTTCGGTATGGGGATCCGTTATCCGTCAACACTTGCTGAGGAAATTCCAACCGAGTGAAAATCTGCACGAGGGCTTCTGCGACATGCTTGGCATCTGCGCATGTTAGCGGGATAGCTTCTCCCCATAAAGTGCATGTATCGACTAAGGTCAGGATAAACCTGTTCCTTCTTTTAGTCCTTTGTAAGGGTCCTAAAATGTCGATCACAACCCGTTCGAATGGTGTTCCCACTATTGGCATTTCACCCAAAGAGACTGGGGGTGTCCGTTGCTTATGTGGTACACGTTGGCACTGGGCACAGGATTTGACATACCTGATAATATCAGTGTTTACTCCTGGCCACCAATAATGAGTGGTTATCCGTTGGTTTGTGGCGTTCTGTCCCATATGTCCGCTGAAGGGAAGAGAGTGCCCCATTTCTTGGATTTGGCTTCTGTACTGTTTCGGTACTAGGAGCTGATTGTAACCTTGGTCAGGCTTGCCCGTTCTGCGATAAAGTACGCCATCCTTAGAAAAAATGTCCCCGTGCTGTCTGGGTTCCTTAGCCATGGGCAGTTTCCTAAAGCAGGGCGCCAAAGTAGGGTCCTTTTGTTTCGCTTCTTTAAGTTCCATAGGTAACAAATTAGGCGCAGGCTCCCGTTCCTTCTTGGTTTGCCCTCTTGTAGTTACTGCTGCCACAATCGGCTCTTCCGGTTTCCCAATACACACGTATCTTCCGCCAAGTATGACTGGGTAGATGGGATCATCCATAACAGCCGCTTTGATCACGCCTCTGATAAAATCGGAGTGGATCTCCTCCAATGCGATGGGAAGCACTGTAGGTGCATCACTCTTACGAACTCCACAAAATTGGATGGTCTCTGCTGTCTCTTGACCGGGTTTAACCAGGTTTCTGGCGACAACGCAATCATAAGAAAGCCCCGTGTCAAATAAACAAGAAGTTTGAGAACCGTTCAAAATAACAGTACCTCGCGTTGAGGGTCTATCCCCAACAGGTTGGGAATCACTGTCAATAATTCTGCCTTGCGAGACTGTTAGTAAGCATCCGATGCGTTTAGGCTCGGTGTGCTCACTCTGATCATCTGTCCCGTGCTCAGGAGTTCTTCCTTTGCCACCTTGTCCTTTCTGGCTGCGCTGCCATGTAGGGCGGTCGGGTTGATCAGACTGTTTACTGTGGTTGGGGTACTTGTTTTTGTAGAACTTGGATTTTTCAGGAGGGGGGTTTTGAGGTCCAGTTTCTCTGTGGTTATTCTGATTAGAAGCATGAGAAGCATGAGAAGATTGGT
>JAMPIV010010187.1:0-67403 GCA_024509875.1 Oreohelix idahoensis
AGAATATTCCACGACAGTTAAACACACAGACTTGGAAAATCTATAACAATGATTATACAGATAATTGGGATCGAGCTGACCAACGCACTGATGTTTTTTTGTTCCAGATAAATTTTTAATTATCATATCAAAATTTCTCACAACACCAAAAATACCTAAAGGAAGCATACAAATAGACATAAAAGAATCAATGACTTTCTACCAGGATGATAGCCCCGTGATGATATTAACTCTAGGTTTAGCCCACAGCCCCGGTATGAGACAGATGATGGCCCAAAGAGTCACAAATACATATGGTTAGGGTCTAATATTGTCCCCCTTAGAAGGTATAGACTGACTTTGACAGCAGTGTCTATTCTAAAGGAACAATTAATACAACAAGCGAGTGCATTAAATAACGAACATCCTTCCGTCACTTTCACTCGGTTCATTCATCAGGGATCCCTGGCACACGTTCTTACCTATCAAAAACTTGATGTAGTTCACCGTCTGGCGCAACCGTAGGACACTTCTCTACAGTGAATCTGTATTCTTTGGATAAAGCGAATCCCAGCTCTACAATTACAGGTTTATTCCACTGTTTTCGGGGAGCGTTCACTTCACCAGTTAAATTTTAGATTTACTGTTAATGTTACTTGAATCAGGTTTGGTAAGCAAGTTTAAACGGGCACACAGAGTTCAGAAACACGAGGATTCCCTTAATTTGGAAAGAAAGACCAGTGGACAACTTCCTTCAACAGATAGCCTGGTTTCACTATACACTCTTCGACAAAAACAATGTCGGGAAAAATGTTAATGTTATTGATTGTAATTATTCTCGCCGCCAGTCAGCAATTTTACATTAGAGTTTATGAAAGAATTTAAGATCTGGCGCAAAGGCCCGTATTGATCATTACAGTCTTTGAAACCCGTTTGTGGGATGTAGTATTTCTGTCTAACTCTGTCGGCCTATGCACTGTCCGACCAGTGTTACTTGAGAAACCCACGTGGTTCAAAAATAAGGACTGTCTATTTCTTCACAAATATGGAACTCTTATTAAATGCTGGTAAAGTTCGGGTCACCCCAGTATTTCATTGTATAAAAGGAAAAGCACATATAAATCATTTACATATTATGTACTCAATATAACTTACATTTAAAACAGCAAGCCTACAGCTTGACTTATTATTTAAACTTCCGGTGAAATAAGTTATATAAAATCGATCATCAGGAATTAGGAATATGGTGCGTATTCCGTCACTACTCACTGATGTCGCGTCTAGCATTTATAAGTTAGTTTTAGAAAAATATGATCTCGACTGATTATTTGCCGTTAAATTAAATTCCTTATAGCTACTAGTTTTAGTAAGCTAAAGATATAATTTATTATGTATTTCCACTGTATGCGTCACTAGAAAAATAATACAAACTATAAATTAAGCACTCTGGACACAGAACTAGTTTAGAATGAAATAGGCGATTAAACACTAATCACTTCACAAAATACTAGATAATAATATATTTACCTCAAACACAGCACTACAGGATATCGCACAATTAAGAATTATACGCTTATATTTATGGAAGTCTAGAAGTTCGACAAATTGTCGCAACAAACTAAGAAACTTCACTTATACAGCTCTACTCTTCGCGAACCACCTGTCTACTGCGATTTATTGAGAAAGAATGAAATTAAAGTTTCAAACTAGGTTTAATATCTGAAACAGACAAAGGATGAACTATCTCCCCCGCCCCGATCTCTGCCCCTTCTCATAACAGCTACGTTTAACTCCTAACATGTCGTAACTGCCACCTACTGACCAAGATGTACGCGTGTCAGTTGCAAATCTCAGACAACCGTCTACAACTGCGTCGTAGAGATGCCGGGTTTGACACCTTAAGCTAGTGACAGGTGAAAAATGGTAGACCAAAAGTCTGCTCTATGTCCAGCGAAACGAATTTCTCACGCCCCAGGCCCAGAAATCTGGTCGGGCCGCGCTCTGACCGGGGAAACTGCAGACGTATGTCTGGCGAGAACCGTATATTCACAGCTATGGTTCGACCGGCAGAGACTGACATCTATGTAATCGAGTTACGTATCCCAGTATGAGAAAAACACAAGGTAAAGTTTGAGGATACTGAAGAAAATATTATTCGCAAAACAAGTGATGCGAAAAATACAGGAAAAACAAGTAAGGAAAGATAATAAAATAAAGGATGCGGGTGAGAGAATAGGAAGAAGATGTAGGTAATTTAATGATATAAAGACCTACGTGACAGTCGTGCAGAACAGTGCGGAATAGGCTCAGAGAGGCAAATCTCTTACCTCACAGACCTGCAATTAGACCAGCACTGACAGTTCGCCATAGACAAGCGCGCTTGGCCTGGGCCATACAGCACGTAGCATGGCCCTGTCATCAATGGAGATGCATTCTGTTCTCTGATGAGTCAAGATTCTGTTTGCAAGGCAATGATGGGCGTGATTTGGTGTACAGGCGTCCAGGAGAACGTTTTGCTGATAATTGTGTGCTACAGGGAAGCAGGATGAGAGGAGGCAGTGTAATGGTTTGGTGCGGACTTTCTTATACAGCCAGAACGAACCTCGTCATCATCAATGGCAACCTGACGGGTATTGGATACAGAGATGAAATTATAACACCACATGTAGAGCCTTTCCTTAATGCAAATGGACCAGGCATGATATTGCAGCAGGACAATGCTCGTCCACATGTGGCACGTGTGGTCAGGGACCACTTTCAGCAACAACAGATTCATGTCTTACCATGGCCAGCTGTTTCCCCGGACCTTTCTCCCATCGAGCACCTGTGGGACGAGATGGAGCGTAGGCTGCGAAGAGGACAAAATCCTCCTGAAAACCACCACGTTAGCACAAGCGTTGCAAGAAGTATGGAATAACATCCCCCAACAACAGATCCAACGTCTCATTGGCTCGATGAGAAGGCGCTGTCAAGCAGTGATAAGTGTAGCATTTTCGCCGGGTATGGTTCCTGGTTGCAAATAGAATTAGTGTAAATCGAAACCATTGTATAATGTACGTCATTGGGAAGTCTTTGACTTACGTTCCTTGCACCAACAAATTGACGAGTTATATAATGTTACTATATTTAAAGCTCTGAAGTAAAGTAAATAAAATTAAATGGTGCAAATTAAATAAGATAAAGTAAGTTAAATTAAATAAAGTAGATTCAATAAACAAATCTTTGGCACAGTTACAATGAACAATGACACAATACAGCGGCTTATATTCTCTGATGTAGTCACCTGTTGAGGATAGTCACGCTTTTTGACAAAAAAATGTATGCAACTTTGACTGCGGTTTTTTTGTTTGTCCCTTTTCATGTCCTTTTATTTGATTAATTTACACCACAGTTTATCATTAAAATAACACTTCTTCTTCTTCTTCCTCGTTCGTCCTGAAAAGGACGTTGGTTGCGTTGTGTCTGTTTACAGCGGAGCTGCGATATCTGCGCCTTTCGGCCGACACATCCGACTTCAGCACATCATTTTTTGGGACCGGGTTTGCCTTCCCTCTTCGATCCTTACTCTCTCAGCCAGACTGCAGTGATGCAGCCTGTTTCCAGGACCACCACGTGGAGGTGGAGTATGGTCTTGGTCAGCTCTGGTTCGCTGACCCTGACGCAAGCAGTGAAGCTATGGGTCGCTGACTGCATTCTCTATTGCTGCGTCTTTGTGTCCCTAAAATAACACAACCGCTACTGCAGGAAAGTGGTCTAACAATAATATAATCACGTTAGTTGATAATTTGTGTCAGTCAACTTATCTATCTATTGTTTGATTTGATTTGGTTATAAGTACTTTCTTCATTGCACACGGACAACTCCATTAGTGCTCCGATCTCCTCCCTTAGATCACACAAGGAGCATCTCAGCACAGTGCACGAATTATGTAGCACCGGCGAGAATCCCAATGTGTTTATATAGGAATCACACATTCTAGAAATATTTTTGTGGTGGGTAGGTTTCTAATTTTTTAAAACAATTATGCCGAGTCTTCCTTTCCAATGTCATCACTCAAAGTCTTTCCGTGTCTTCCTTCTTCCTTTCATTCTTTGCCTGCAGTACTCTTCTCCTTGTGTTATTTCTCTTACCACGTGGATTCCAGAACAAAGACAGCCTTGTAATGCTATCAACAGGTTTAGGCCAATCCATTTGACCAGTACTAAAAGCTATAAATATCCTGCAGTTGAAGATTTATGTAGACGCCTTGTTTATGCTCATGTAACCAGCAACAGTGGCGTAACCCGCGTGTCATTTTCTTTTGATTTCGTTCCTCATAAAAATCGCGTTTTTGCAAGCACAGCTAGAATCAACCTGAATAAAATTTGCCACCCCCCCCCCTCCCGCCCCCCGGGGCGGAGCTGTTACAATGCACAGCTGCAGTCGTGCTGATATCGTATTCCCTTCACTCTCCACATTGATCATACCACTCAGTATTCAAGGAATTCCAAGCGCTCACATCTAACCCAGCGGTATTGAACCGAGTTCGGACGAGATTTTACTTTGGGGGTTTCCCATAAGTCTAATCAAGTTTTTGTGGAGTGACACCTCTACATATATAACATTTCACGTTGTTGTAATTTCATTCCTAACTTAATAATGTACTGCTGTAATTTCATTCTTAACTTAAATAATGTACTGCTGTAATTTAATTCTTAACTTAATAATGTACTGCTGTAATTTAATTCTTAACTTAATAATGTACTAAGAAACATAAAAAATGGTAAAGGTAGTCCAACGCAGATATTGCCGTAGGTGAGTGAAGTGTTAGAGACTTCACTTTACTAGGTCAAATTTTGTGAAGTGGGATGCCCGGATTGCCTTCCTCACTGCCTTTGACTTTTCTAACCCAGGAGCAGAGTCAATTACGGTACGCATTTACAGCTGAGTAGACAGGAGCGTGACGCTCCCATGTTTCGATCCCGGAACACATTAACGTCGCCGCGAGAGACCAACCAATCAGACGCTACTGAAATAAATAAGACCAACAATACATTATTGAAGAGCGGTACGACTTTCTTCCTCATCAAGTCACATGCCAGCTGGCATAGACGATCACGTCTTTCCACAACCTGCTGTCCCTATTGTTGTTTATCAATTGTATTGTTCCTTTCAATCTTTAATTTTGTTGTTGTTCTTCTTCTTCTTCCTCTTTGGCCCTCAGACATCTACATTAATGACTCTAGTAAAGGTAATAATCAGCTCAAGGTCACTGACATCTCAAAACAGTTTTTCGTGGAGAGAAGTAGGTCATTGCGCGGCTCCGTTCACTGCTGTTTAGTTGAGCAGAACTGCAGCAGATATTCTATTGCCATGGAGCTGGTGACGCCGGTGCAAATATCTGTTGTACCAATACGGTACTTGTGGTATAGTAAGTCAGATGTGTTGGTTGAAGAAACTTCAGTTTTGTTTTTTTAAGCCTATTCAAGTATGCATAAAAGTCCTATTGCGCATTGCCATTCGGGGCTGCTCGGTAAATTCCTACCACTGCAAGCGCTAACATAGCGTGTACAGTTTTAAAAAAAGACGTTTATGTTTTTAATCAGTCACGATCTCTCGCGGAACCCCTAGCGACCTCTCCCGGAACTCCAGGGTTCCGTGGAACTCCGGTCGAGAAACCCTTCTATATAGAATAAAGAACAATATATACCCAAATTATAACCTACGAGTGATTGAACCTAGTACATCATACATAAGATAAAAGCATCGACCCCAAAAAAATCACCGTAGACACGACGAAATATGATTTCTAACCTAGATACTAATATGTAGCGGTCTCACATTTTATATGTCATGACGCAGGCAATATATGGAAGCATTTAGTTTCCGTCGGCCTTATTGGGACAAATAAATCAAATAAGACTACTGCTACCTCTAGCATGTCGTACGTGCCACTAATTTGAAGTTGTTGAAAAATCAAATTGCGACATAAACCACCGGAGCACGAGGGAAAATGGTGATGTAGATTATAAAATGGAAGTCCCTGTGGTAAGTTGGGATTATATAAATATTTATAGGGGACTTAGTGTACTGACTGAGATCAGCTGTGAAGGTATCTGTATCTATTAAATGTAGTGTGTTACAGATGACCTTACTTTGCTACCACATTTAGACCTCAATCAGACTTATTCTGGAATATTGTGATGACTACGTTGAATGTCTAGGGTTATGATAATGATGAAGTGTAAGTTCACAACAACCAACAAACAGATAAACACTTTTATTAAGATCCACAACACTTTACAACACTATGACAAGCACATACATATAACACTCTAGAAGACTAGCTTAAGTAAGTCAAGTGTTAAAGTTTAAATTATGTATTAATTTCTTTCAAGAATAGATATCCTGATCCAACTACAGAGTGAATCAGGAATCACTATCAAATGGAAACACAAGGTTTATGTACAAAATTTATACAAAGGATCTTTGTCCTGACATATAATATTATTACAATATGGGCGAAGAGAGGCTCACACAAGAAGCAGAGGTGAGGAGAAAACGTCGAAAGGAGCACCAGGAAAATAAGCAGCTGAGGGCCGCCACCTCAGGGGCGCATTCCCATAGTCAGTTATGACTGAAGGGGCTATTATTATTATTATGTGTGTAGTGTTGTACTCTAGTATTAAGAGGTAATACTGGCTTTTGAAGCTATGTTGTTGTTTGTCATCACGACTTCATGTGTTTGTTCATGGTGGAAATAATCTTGAAGGGATCACAGTTCCTTTTATTTGTAATACAATAGGTGTACCTCTTGATTTATTATTATAGTCAATTTTAGGGTGGGTTATACAAGGGTGAGCTGCTCTGGCTGACGAATTCTTAACTTATGTGTAGGCGGCAGGAAACTGTCTCCTCTGCTCGCTTGCTTCTCAGTTATCTTGCAATACACCACTGGTCGATATCTTAGACAAGGAGTCTGCTGTCAGCTCTCTGGATCCAGCCAAACTCAGACCAGGTGCTGCTCTAATACTTCAGTACCACGGTCCCTGAAATAAGAGGTTGTACCTCCTTCTTCAGAACTAATTTATAATATATTTCCACACTGGAGTACAGGACATTACAAACACAGAGTTCAGCGCTGTAGGCCAACTGCTAACTTCTCATGTGACAATATACACCAGTATTCCTCTCCCTAATGGTTACAACGCCTCTGCAATTCCAGCGTTAATTCCTTCCATACAATAGGATAGGTGTCATGTTACTATTTGGCAATCCCATATATGTCTATGCAGTTATACTCCTCTCTGACAAGCTTTTACATGGTGGAGCAATATCTAGGCTTTGCCTTCTGTTTGCTACTGAACCACACACATACAGACACCATTTATCATGTCATATTCAATTTTCATATAACACATATATATACATAGGAAATAAGTCTAGCTTACCACAATTCATGGAAATATTAAACAAGTAACGTTGACTGGCAATGAATTCTGGCACAATTTTGATCTGCCTCTGTCCAGGCTTTTATTTAGAAAAATATTAGCTTGCTCTCAACGCACTGGCTTCTCATAAAGTTTATTTTCAAAACTGGCCCTGAACTGACGCTTCTATTTGACTATATCGAACGCTCTAACCAATAAGACCATGTTTACAAGAGCCTTTGAAAAAACTTTACCCATCCTACCGTAACCATTAACAACCAACTAGTAGTTGCAGTCCGACTAATCAGGTTTCGCCTTACATATTTCTACAGCCAATCAAATCGTATCTAACTTGTTGGCCTCATTCCCCTAAAGCAGTGTTTTTCAAACAGCCATTATGAGCAAATATGATCTTGTGCTGTCAGACAACCTCACTATAGTATTTTGGCTATAATTTATTAAGTACTAGACCATTTGCGTAACACATAACATATTCTTTGTCAGCAAATCCTAAGGCACAAGAATATCTAAGTTTAAGGGGGCGAAGTGGCTCCGTTCAAAATATGTATTATTCTAGGATAGTCGTGTATTTGTTTTTTATTTTCAAACCGCCACCTGTCCTGCCTTTTCGACTGTTCTGTCAGTATAAAGTCAGGATTTCAGACGTAAAACAGTATTGTGTCATGTTTCCTAATAAGCATTAAACATGTTTTCAAAACCTAACCCTCGTATAGGTAGTGTTTTTTATTACTGTTTATTTGAAAAAATCAGGCCTGCAAGCCTTTCGCGTGTGGGATTGGCATTTCACTTTTTAATCGCGAGACGACTTACGATGCGACACACAGCAAGTGGCACAACTGCATGCGTTCCTCCTTGCATCTCTCTCTCTCCTCTAAGCCCGTCTGTCTTTTTAGGTTAACGTAGTGTATATAATTTCATTAATGCTAGTATTATATCTGGTTCATTAAGCAGTTTGCGTATCTCAAGGTTTTCTAAGAAACACAGTACCAGTTTTATTTTTAGAAACGCGTGTATGCTTTTGCGTAGAGTTTATGCAGACGAAATAGAAAAAGGAGGGTCTCTTGTTCAGTTATTATGGCGTTCCAAAACGGAAGCGCTATTGGGAAAGCACTGGTCTTTCACCATGCTTCTTTCTTTTGTATTATTTCGTTCGGCTTTACATTTATGTTCTGATTTATATATGGGTATTTAGAATTTTTCACGACAGTCCCATAACAGATACTGCCATAGTGACGTGAAGTGTTAGAGACTTCACTATTTTAGTTCCAGCATAGAGAGGCGGGGTGACCAGTTCCCTTCGTCGCTACCTTTTCCTTCCCTAACTTAAGAGGGTCACTCAGGTACCCATTTACAGCTAATATCACTAAGTCTAAGACAGAGTAAGCTAATATCACTAAGTCTAAGACAGCGTATGCTAATATCACTAAGTCTAAGACAGCATAAGCTAATATCTCTAAGTCTAAGACAGCGTAAGCTATAAGCTAATATCTCTAAGTCTAAGACAGCGTAAGCTAATATCACTAAGTCTAAGACAGCGTAAGCTAATATCACTAAGTCTAAGACAGCGTAAGCTAATATCACTAAGTCTAAGACAGCGTAAGCTAATATCACTAAGTCTAAAACATCGTAAGCTAATATCACTAAGTCTAAGACAGCAGTAAGCTAATATAAGCTAAGTAATATCACTAAGTAAGCTAATATCTAAAGACAGCGCGTAAGCTAATATCACTAAGTCTAAGACAGCGTAAGCTAATATCACTAAGTCTAAGACAGCGTAAGCTAATATCTCTAAGTCTAAGACAGCGTAAGCTAATATCACTAAGTCTAAGACAGCGTAAGCTAATATCTCTAAGTCTAAGACAGCGTAAGCTAATATCACTAAGTCTAAGACAGCGTAAGCTAATATCACTAAGTCTAAGACAGCGTAAGCTAATATCACTAAGTCTAAGACAGCGTAAGCTAATATCTCTAAGTCTAAGACAGCGTAAGCTAATATCTCTAAGTCTGAGACAGCGTAAGCTAATATCACTAAGTCTGAGACAGCGTAAGCTAATATCACTAAGTCTGAGACAGCGTAAGCTAATATCACTAAGTCTGAGACAGCATAAGCTAATATCACTAAGTCTAAGACAGCGTAAGCTAATATCACTAAGTCTAAGACAGCGTAAGCTAATATCACTAAGTCTAAGACAGCGTAAGCTAATATCACTAAGTCTAAGACTGCGTAAGCTAATATCACTAAGTCTAAGACAGCGTAAGCTAATATCACTAAGTCTAAGACAGCGTAAGCTAATATCACTAAGTCTAAGACAGCGTAAGCTAATATCACTAAGTCTAAGACAGCGTAACCTAATATCACTAAGTCTAAGACAGCGTAACCTAATATCACTAAGTCTAAGACAGCGTAAGCTAATATCACTAAGTCTAAGACAGCGTAACCTAATATCACTAAGTCTAAGACAGCGTAAGCTAATATCACTAAGTCTAAGACAGCGTAACCTAATATCACTAAGTCTAAGACAGCGTAAGCTAATATCACTAAGTCTAAGACAGCGTAAGCTAATATCACTAAGTCTAAGACAGCGTAAGCTAATATCTCTAAGTCTGAGACAGCGTAAGCTAATATCACTAAGTCTAAGACAGCGTAAGCTAATATCACTAAGTCTAATACAGCGTAAGCTAATATCACTAAGTCTAATACAGCGTAAGCTAATATCACTAAGTCTAATACAGCGTAAGCTAATATCACTAAGTCTAAGACAGCGTAAGCTAATATCACTAAGTCTAAGACAGCGTAAGCTAATATCTCTAAGTCTGAGACAGCGTAAGCTAATATCACTAAGTCTGAGACAGCGTAAGCTAATATCACTAAGTCTGAGACAGCATAAGCTAATATCACTAAGTCTAATACAGCGTAAGCTAATATCACTAAGTCTAATACAGCGTAAGCTAATATCACTAAGTCTAACAGGGTCCAGTCGTCCTGAGCCAACAATGGTTCCGTCGCCCTGAGCCTTTAAGGGTTTCGTCGTCCTCAGCCAACAAGGGTTCAGTAATCCTGAGCCAACAGGGTCCAGTCGTCCTGAGCCAATAGGGGCCCAGTCACCCTGGGCCAACAGGAGCTCAGTCGCCCTGATCTATCAGGGGTTCCGTCGCCCTGATCCAACCAGGGTTCATTCACCCTAAGCCAACAGGGGTCCAGTCGCCCTGAACCAACAGAGGTACAATCACCCTGAGCCAAAGGGATTCAGTAGTCTTAAACCATTTTCAAGCATACACACACACACACAAACCCACACAAGTATGGAAAAATCTTCCCACATTGTGCTTCACTTTTTGTAAATAAATATTTATGTCTTTATAACATATTATATTTTTTAATATAAGCTGCTCAAGCTAAGAGGGTCAGTCAGGTACCCATTTACTTGTAGCCCACCAACTTGTAGCTGAGGGCTGTCACCTCAGGGGCGCATTGCCATAGTCAGTTATGACTGAAGGGGCTATTATTATTATTATATTTTTTAATGTATAATAAATAAAGACTCGCGGTGCTCGTACGCGGAAATGTGAAATAAACGTGGAGGATTTGCATGATTAGTGACAAATGGAGATGCGCGGGGGTGGGGGTGGGGAGGGGGGGGAAGGGGGGTGGGGGGTGATTTTTCAAATAATTTTCCCCGGTTGCTCCGCCTCACTTGTTATAATGAAGTAAAAAGATGAATAGGAGAATATAAATGACACGGACGGAAACTCAAGCTAAAAAAAAAAAAAAAAAATGACAGTTCTCATTTATGATTGATTCATTGTGTTTAACTCCGTTTTTTTTTTCTGTAGGAATATTTTGGCGCCATAGAGCCTTTGCGCCTAAAGCCAGTGGTCCCATTGGATCCACTCTGGAGCCATGTTTGCTTCATGATGTCCAGGGTCTGTCGTATAGTAGATCTATCTTTATCACTCTCTATCTTTTCCAACATCTTTCACATCTTTCTTATTTCATTTTCTCTCCCATTTTCCTCTTTCATCGTAGTTAAAGTAATCTTTTTTTATTACGACTTGTATCTAACTTCACACTCCTTTGATTCATGTTCCCATTTTGCGTAACACACCTTGCCTCATTGTTATCTTGTGAAACACCAGCCTGGTCATAGACAACTCTTTGATATCTAAGTCCCCGTGTAAATATCGTCAGACATGCCACCTTAGAATATTGAGTATTTTGGAATACGCCCGGCCGACACAATATGATAGTCTTTTCGTGGCTAAGCCGCTGTTTAAACAAAAGATGGTCATTACCTGGCCACACAATGGCCGGGGCAAGGACAACAACGTTTGTTTCCAGATGGTAAATAGAGAGCAGCATGTGTCTTAGATGTGAACAAGGAGATTATGGAAAACCGTCTCACAAAGGATGACAGGAAATACAGGAAAGCGACAATATATGCAATATTTGTGACAGGAGAAGGCGGGTGATTTTTTATTAACCAGCCAATCCGAAAACACCGGGTTGTCACGCAAAATAACCCATAGCATGGAATTCAAAGTTTGTGGCGAAAAGCCCACCAACTTGTAGCCAGTGACACGCCCTGACTGGGGACAAGAGAGAGCCAAGGCCTAAACCACAATATGGAGGCACAGCGATTGGTTGAGAGGCGGAGTTTCATGTCACAGGCAAGATGTGTGAACATATGGACGATTTGAGAATATAATGTACCGCGTGTCTGCCAGAGAGCAGTTACAGTTTCAACAGCGTGGTGCAGATAATATCCCAGAGCACAGCCTGCAATTAATTCAGTGTGGATAAAATAATTCATATCTATGGTATATTGTGTTCTTGAAGGAGTTTGCGAACGGGAAAAGGAGGTTAGTGAATCTTTTAAAAACTATTAATATGTTTTCTTAGTCTTTAGTTGAGATCACTTTTGCACTTAGCATCATAGCTAAATGTGCGGAAGACAGTTTTTTCAATTAATCCTTCCCATAAATGATCAATTAAATCCTAAGTTTTTCCTCTAAGATGATAGGAGGTAATTGATTGTTCATACTTCATCTTCATCTGGTTTGCTAGATTATCATTACAGACTTACATGACACACACTCTCATGCGCAATATATTTAACACTTCTCATGTGCGTCTCATGTAATATTAATAGAGAATTGAACTCATCATTAGCGAGGAGTAGTAGAAAAGAAAGTCCACCATTGATATTAAGTGTGAAAACTTACGAAGACTTTTGTGTGTCTTCAGTCCAACAGAAGTCTGAGTATACACATTACATGTTTGGCGCCTACCAGAAAGAAACTAGCATAGTGTACGTCTGGATAGCAGAATTCGCAATTTAGGACATCCTCCACTTCCTCAATTAAGAAGGAAGATTTCTCGCCCACGTTTTACACTGAGATTGCGCAGTATTTTATTCACCTGCTTATCAAATGCTCGCAAGTTGATTACATATTCAAACATCAAGTTCAACTCACTAGAAAGCTTACCGCATGAGTCAAGCTAAAGCACGCGCAAGTTGACTCTCATATTTATAGCAAGTTAAACACACTCAGAAGAGCGCATTTTGAGAATCAAGATTCCATATTTACAAGCTGATTCGCATATACAGCGAGAAAGCTCACCTTACTCCAAAGAATATTTTATGAATCGAGAGTGCGTACTCAAGTTGTTGAGTCTACATACCAAGATCATTTCGTGTTAGAGCGCCAGTCTAGCCAGTGCCTTTCAGGTGTTAGACAGCAGTCATTTCTTAAGACAACAGTCAACGATTTGTCAACGTTACAGAGATAGTGCCAAACACTGAAGGAATGTATATCATGAAAGTTCTCATTATACAATAGCTTTCATCAGTAAGTCCTCATCTAGGAGATAACCCACACAACATACCATTCACCTACCTGTCTACGCATTCATGTGTATCATCATACATGGGAAAAACATTAAGAGACACATGGGCAGTGTAGATTAGACATCAGGTTGGTAAAAATTATCAAATCACATCATTATTTCGCTTCACATAGGTTGATTCTCCTATTTAACTAACTACATTATTTATATTTCATATGTGTGTTTTGTGTGAATTGTCTTCACCATCATCACGTTGTAATTACTACTAACCCTATATGTGTATATATTTGATTAATAAACCAAATAACCGTTTGATCATTATCTAGTTCGTTAACTTATCACTCGTGCTGTCGGTGTTAAATATTTACATATAGGAAAAATTCTACATTTAGACGAGATTGGGGCTCTTTCTTTCTTTACGGGATCTGAGGACAGAAGCTAAGGTCGTGGGGAAATAGAACACTCTCCATAATTTACTAGAAAATACTATCTAGTGGTGACCATTCGCATTCTCTTCTTCTTGTTCTGATCTCGAATAGATCTCTTTCTTTATTAACGAGCCAATTTCAGGAGACCTTCTTGGTAACATTTCATATGCCATCCCCAGCGACAACTACTGTAGTAGCTACACCAATATCAACTTTTGACAATTGTGGTCTCGTCTTGGGATTAGTGGATTCTGACGAGCATACTGGAATGCTCGTCGCGGGATTCTAAAACCCTGCCATACAGTTGCAACAATTGCAAAATTTGTTGCAATTTTTCAGGGATTGCCTCTTAGACTGAATCTTTATATATTGTCTACTTCGTAGTGTGATTAATCTATATCTCTAAAGCACGAGTGATACTAGTTTTTTTTAAAAATTAAGTTTCAAACTGATAGTTTAAAATTTTTTTTTAGAATAGAGAATACTGTAGAAAATTGGAATTTTTTTTTTTCTTTTTTCCATAACTGTGGGGAAAATTTTCTAGCATTAAATGCTTGATAATTTTTTATTATTAACTGCTAGATAATTTGGTATCTAATTTTTTTCGTAATACGCTGAGTGTGATTTTTTTAAAGTACAATTTGAGCTTGGTTCCTATTTTAAACCTAGCTGGTTTTAAAGAGATAATTACTTGTGTGAGTCAAATAATTTTTTTCGGAGGTCACAGCCAATTTTTCCCTTCGTGAACCATTCTTGCATATCATAGCAGAAACTGCAAAAATTAGAGCTAGTTTAATCGATGCAGGGCGTGAATACAGGTTAAGTGGAAAAGAGCTGATAAAATTTATAAGCGAAGGGACCGATAAACTATATGCTAGAGAAGTGGAGTAACAGAAACTTGCAATGGAGAAAGAGAAGGCAGATGCAGAGGAGCGGAAAGCCGCAGCAGAAACAGTGGAGCGGAAAGCCGCAGCAGAAGCAGCGGAGCGGAAGGAGATAGCTGACAGGGAGCATGCACTTAAAATAAAGCAACTGGAAATCCAGGGACAGACCATTCAGATAGAGCTGGCAAAAAGGGCAGCGGCTTCCAACTCCGATGGAGGGTCTTCACCCTGCGAAGACGGTGTGCTTACTTCGCAACCTGTGCCGCCCAATGCCATGAACTTTCAGCTGAAACCTTTCTCAGAGAGGAACGATACAAGGACGCCTTTCTCAGGGCCTGAGAGGAGCAGCCTACGAGGTCTTTAATAAACTGCCGGCAGGAGAGCAAGATGAATATCAGGTATTGAAAAAAGCTCTCTTGGTGAGATATGAACCTCATTCAGAGGCTTGCCGAAAAAAGTTTAGAAACTCTAAGAAAGAGGCAGGAGAGTCCTTCTCGCAGTTTGTGGCCGGATGTCCATTTATTTACTTATTTTAAGTTTTCTATTTTCAGAGTTTTTGAGGCGTGTCGTACAAGATGACTAACAAGAGGTTGTCCTTGGGGTTGGCAACCTCATCATGTAAAACAATAGCCACCGAAACAACTTCTGCAAGTGCATGTGGCTGTTTGAAGCAGACGTCCTACCAGTGGACCAACTGCAGAGGTTACTCCGTGCTCGATAAGCAGCGCTTATAAAAATAATGATTATTATTATTATTATTATTATTAATTATTATTTTTATTATTATTATTATTTTCAGAGTTTGAATTCTCAACAAAAATATTTGATCTTTTCACACCTCCTATTATTTGACGGGCTGTTGGAAGCTGTGAATAAAAACAAGCACCAAAATAATTGATTTTCCTCTATTTCTTTGCAGTTAAAACCGAAACAGCCAGTCGAATTACCGTCGTAATAGCAGAACTGTTTTGAGTTTTAACTGACGGTACTGTAGGACTGGGTTTTATCATCTTTATCACCATGACAACTGAATCAGTTCCAGGGGACATTACCGGATTGCCTTTCTGCATACGATGTGTTTTTTTTTCTGATTTCGCGCCAAAGTCTAACAGTAGCAGAGACATACCAATTCATCACAGCGGCTGTTAGAAATTTGACAGGAAAATAAACACAGCCTAGGCCTGTAGGAGATAAATATTTATAGGAAAATCTAACAGATCGGAGAATTCATGTGTCCGAGTAGAATCTTCACTCAAGATGGAAACAGTCTTTGGAATACCACGATATTCCCTTAACCCGCGGCACTTGTGCTTTCAGCCCTTCTGCCAAAAGACATGTCATTGCGAGGCTGGGGAGCCTGTAGACATTCCTTCCAACCCTGTCAGGAGCTTCGCTCCTTCCCATCCACATAGGGTTTATCTCAGGAGCCGTTCAGGTTATTCAGTCAAAATCCCGGTCGTTGACACTCCTTCAAATGCTGACGCCCGGGCTTGAACCTTGAATACCTGGTCGCCCGCGTAACGTTGTAACGATTACACCAGCGCGGCTCCCGAATATCACGATATAGAAGTCGTTATCAGTTATCGTCTGATGATCTTATCTTATCTCCTATTGTTTTTATTTGAGTAGTTTTTTTTTCCCATTCATTCTTCAGCCTTCAGCTCCCTAAGAACCGTAGGCCTTTAACAAACGTATGCCAAGTCTTCCTGTCACGTGCCATCTACTTAGGTCTTTGCGCATCTTCCTCGCGCATTTCATGTCTGTCTCCAACCATTTTCTCCATTAGTTCTTCGGTCTCTCTATCTCTACCTCTCTTACCCTCGGGATTCCAAACCAAGGGCAGCCTTGTATTTCTATCAATAGCTTTCTTCAGTGTGTGTTCTGTCCATCTCCATCTCCAGCCTGCTCTTCTCGCCTATTGTTCCACTGGCTCTTGTGTGTGTTTTGGTCTAGCTAAAATTTGATTTATTCGCTAAATTATTAAATTACCTCTAAATTTTTCCTCTTTTTCATATAATCTGTAATTTTTTTAAACTGCAGCGCAAATTTTCATTTCTTTTTCCCCCTTTTCATACACTCTCCCCCTCCTGGGTTTATTTTCCTTTATGCACATTTTTATTTATTTGTTTTTTTTATTTTATAAATATTTTTTTTTAATTGACATTTGTTCACATTGTAGTAACTTGTTCTTCTTATTTTTTTAACTCTTTTCCCATATAATTGTTTCCTTGTTTGCGTATCAGTTTTTACTTACTTAGTCGTTCTTCTTCTACCCTGGGGTGTAGATGTTTGTCAGACAGAGCGCCATAGTATCATATCGGCTGTCTTCCTTCAGGTCTGCTTCCAATCTAGTCCTCGGTGCTTCATAGACTGTCTAATGTTGTCCTCCCAGCGAACTCTGGGTCGTCCAGAAGATCTGGATCCCTGGCTTTTTGTTTCAAATGTTTGTCTTGGTAGCTGATCTTTTCATATTCTGCAGACATAGCCAAACCATTGTAATTAGGATTGTTCCACTTGGATCTGCAGGGGCTGGATTTTGAGGTATTGACGTTTCGTCTGGTTGCGGACCATATCACTTCTTGTTCCTTCAACCACCTTCCGGAGATACTTAATTTCTGAAGTTTGGAGCTGGCTTGTGTGGATAGTAGTCATTATTAATTTTTGCTTGTAGTTATTTGATGTTCCTGTTTTGTTTTTTTTTTTGTTGTTTTTTTTTAAGTTCTTGTTTTTAAGTTCTTGTTACAAGTTTAGATTCCTCTTTTCTGATGTATTTCTCTTGCTATTACTTTATGTTCTCTTTGTTTGTTTATTAGTTCTTGCCGCTACTTTATGTTGTTCTTGTTTGTTTCTTATTCTTTTTTGTGCATTAATTTAAACTATTAGTTTATATCTTCTTTTTTTTTAAAATTAGAATTGTCTTTATGGCTCTTGTTTCTCAACATTTTTTTTGGCCCATTTAATAACGAGTTCAAAAGGTGTTTACGAAAATGATTTCGCCTCTAACCTTATCTCCACAGGGATTCTGCTTCTCTTTATATTTTGGTGTGATAGAACAACAAATAATGACAAAGATGCGGAAATAATCATGCCAAATAATTGTGTAGGAATAAAGAAAAGCCGATCGATGCCACACAGCTGCTTCCACTAGCGGCGTCTTTAGACTAAGTTTGGCCGCACGTGTTAAATAAACGAACAAACAATGTAACGCATTATCTTTTGACTGAACCTCTACATTCCTTTATAGAATTCTTAATAATAAAAAAAATTGTAATCGAGACAGTATTGTCGTTCTTTCTACTGCTCATCTTTGGGACTAGCATCCACGTGATCTTAAAAAACAACCCCAGTCCCTATTCATTCAATCGTAGACTTTTCGAATACTTTATAAATTCTGATTACCTGGCCCCCCCCCCCCCTCCTTCTCTCTCCCCCCCCCCCCCCCTTCCCTAATATGATTATTTTTCCGAACAAATGATATAATATCGAATGTAGGTTTAATGATGATGTTTGTACTTTACAACATATTTTTTTTTTCATGGTAATACTTAGTTTGTTCTTTTCAACATATTTTATTTCATGATTATAATTAGATACGGTACTGTGAATGTGGGTTTGCTATTATTTTACCTTTATAACGTTGAATTCCTTTAAATCGATATGAAAAATGTATATGAGAATAAATGAAATCAGTATAAAAGACGAGAGAAAGGAAGGACAGAATGTCAGACGGGCCTGCGTGCCCAATTCTCAACCCTTTGAAAATAAAGTTCGTTCGTTCGTTCGTTCGTTCATAGATTCGTGTCATCTCCTTTTAGCTGCATAAGGTGCATGTAAATAAGTTTCATTTTGTGTCCTTGCTCATGAAAACTGGTATTTGTCTTATGCACGGGATGGCCGGTACAAACCCATGTGGGTTATAACCTGGGTATATAGTGTTATTTATTCTATATGATATATTACGTTAGTTGTTTTTTTTATTCTTCCAGCTGTAGTATCTCTGCCGTCTGTTGTGGCGTTGTCTAATGTCTGCAATGTTTAAAGTGTATCCTCTTCCGCGTTCCGAGGTTAACCTCTCAACCCTGTTGCGTTTTGAGGGGTTTATAGCTTTTTAAAAATTTTTTAATTATTTTAATTGTATCATTTTTCATCTTTTCCACGGGACTTCCTCCACCCCTCTGCATGAGTGTCACGGATTGCCTCCCCTGCTTTACAGTAGTGGTCCAACAGTGACCAAAACTCAAGAGTATCTAATATTGGCTTCCAGGGTATCTACCTCCACGCAAGATTACTCTTGGCAGAGATGTAGGTAGAAGGTTAATGACACTTCTACCTTAAGGGACCTTTCACAAGATATTTCCAGAAGTCACGAACAATGTTGCATTGGGCTGAACAATTGTTAACGCATTATATCTGGTCCGTCGCCTTTTGTGAAGGATTTAAGCAATGGTTTAGCCCGTTCAAGCCCCCAGTTGGTGTAATCCAACGAAATCCCTCTTAATAGGTATAGCTCTGTTTAGAGGTATATATATATATATATATATATATATATATATATATATATATATATATATATATATATATATATATATATATATATATATATATATATATATATATATATATATATATATATACTGTAATAGTCTGGATCAAACGTTTGCTTTCATACATATAAAAAACTGGAGCGACTATGCTTGTTTAGTTTTAAAACAGCATGTAGCCATTTTAATAATGCATTAGTCTTTAACAGTTAAAATATATATGGAAAATTTGGTGAAATTTAGATAAAAGTTTTCGTCACGGAGACGTTGATGAGGATTTATCAAAAGTCCGTTGCTTTCGCCTATTTTACAAGAAACGTAACTCTAGCTGAGTCCTGCAGTTGTGGTTCATCAATTCTGTGATGTCGAAAGCCTTCTTCACACTCTCTTCCACTGTTTGCGGTTAGGGTCGATGCTTTTCTCTCACACTAGCGGCGTTAGTACCACAAATCGTCTGAGGGCTTGTAACTACGAACTTAAGAAAAAAAAGAAAAACAAATGCGTTCTGCTAAGTACATTTGTTTGGAGCACTCTAACAGGCTCACGTTCCCGTTGTCCGCCCACCAATGTTAAACTCTCAGAATTTTTCTCGAGCACGCACAACGTAACTCCGAGAAGATGGTTAAAATTCACTAATATTACTCTGAGGATTAACGGGTAACATGTGTCTGGACAGTGAGAATAAGATTTGTGCCTGAATTAACATTAACAAGTTACGTAAATCTCACAAAATGATATGCTACACTTGAAGCACATATGATGTAGTCATCACTCATCACTGCTCCAGCCAGAGTCTGGGGTCACCTCTGCTGTCGGGTTGTCCCGCACGACTAGCAAGAAACAATCCAGCTCTTGCAGTAGTGGTTCATGCATATACTATTTTCATATGTTGCGGTTGCCAGCCTCGTATATAACCACTTAGCAAGAAACCTGGACTATTTACATTAGTAAATAAATTGTTTACTGATAAACGTCTTTTCTTGGTCACCACGTTAATAAAGCTGGTATTTGTGTAAATGGTCAACTCTAAACCGGCACAGTGTTGGGCATACAGGTCACCTTGTCCAAAAACGTAATGAGGCCCCGACAAGGATGTAATGTTGACTATGAGTGTTAATGTGAGTGTCAATACGCGAATGCATGGATTGTTCTGAAGAGTAGACTAGAAGATCGAACACTCACTCACACGTAGCTAGAAGTTAATGATGCAGACTACTGTGGTCGTTTCATACTGTTTAATTGGACGCACACACTTGGACAGTACGGGTATAGTTACAGGAAAACAGATCGACATATATCATCATACTGTTGATCAATGGTCTACAATCTTAAGTTGGCATTCATGTTGAAGAACATTACAATGGAACGTCCGTAGACAAGCACTTGGATTTCCACTGTTTATAAATATAACCATCAGGCCTTACTGACTGATCGTGTCAGTTAATAAATAATGTTCAAGCATGACTCCTAGACAGAACCTCTTTTCTAGCGAAGATTCCTTTAGGTAAAGTTCAGCAAATATTTCTGGAGACAATGTTAACCCACCAGTATTGGGTTTTCTTTATAACTGTGATCTCTTAATCATCACCTGATAATAAGGGGCATCCCTGTTCTCTGAGCGTTGATCGACAAAAGATATAGGATCCACAATGGCGTGTGGTTCCGGTGGGCATTACTCACTAGAGAGATGCATAGTAAAGCTTCAATAAAGGCTTTGTTCATGAACACAAATGTTTCTACAAGAATCAGCATATTCTTTCATCATAACTGCTGCATACAATCATATTCAGTGCTGCTAGGTAACATGTCATCCCGACATATTGATATAGATAATCATCATGTAGACGTCTGCCCATCTAAGCCTAGCAAGGAAAAAGTTCAGCAAAAAGTTCTTTTACCTGGGTATGGGAAATACACTAGCAGGACACATACGCCCTCTCCTGGCGTTACAGAATAAACACTGGGGAACTCATAGACTTAATAATCATATCAGAAACTATCTTCTTCCCCATAATAGATCACAGATATCAACAAACTTCGGACTGGTCTCCGACATGGCATTCACCAGGCTCCATCATCACGGAAGACCCTTTTTCGTATCCGCATGCGCAGAAACTGCCTGACCCCAAAGTTCAGTACAAGGAAAAATAGTCCCACTTAGACATACAAAGATATCACGATATAAGACCGAATCGTCTTAAATAGACAAGGAGTAAACATAGACTCGGACCATAAACATTCCTGCATAAACCTAAGCAAGGATAATCTGTTTCTGGCCCAACAAGGAACAGACCAACAAAATCTGGATTCATACGCCAAGTTCGATATTCAGGAGAGATAACCCATATAACAAAAGTATCAATCAATCATGGGTGATATATCTTTGGCCAGGAAAGCATCCTGATTTTAAAAACAAATACTGTGTTACGCACGGATCATTATTATTTTTCGTTTGTATAAACATTTTTCATATGTATGATCATTTTTTTGACTGAAGTGTGTATTATGTTTTCTATGGTCAAAGGGACATAATCCGAGTTATCGAGACTACAATTTTTTAGGAGTTTGCCTTCTCTTGTATAGAGACACGTTCGGTCTATAATTTCTTGAACGAAGCGTGACCACATCTCCTTATTTGGTAGTATCAGTCAACTATGGTAGATGTCTGAAACCTTTCTTAACGCTTCTTTTCATGACCATAAAAGGCGCGACTGTGTAAGACTTTTATCTCGAATGTTCTTAGAATCGTCTTATTGTGAACGGCAACTCAGAGATTGTCGTTCTGCGCATGTCAAAAGCTGGGAGTTCGTTCTGTGTGTTCCGCCCAGTTCGGCAGTTTAGAAATGGTTTAAGAAGCGAGCAGACGCGACCTGCGTCTTTGTGATTCTCTGAGGGAAAATACATTGTCGTTGTGATGTTAGTTAGCTAACTAGACTATTTCCCAGTATTATTCACGCCTGCCTGGAGGCATATGTTCATGGTTGATTTTCCGAAATAAGGTAATTCCTCTTGTATCGAACTTTATGCTATCATCTAGAGGTTCGTCATTTTGTCGCCTATTTGCTCGCCTGTGTGATTAAAAATGGAGAGGTACTTTGACTAGGATTAAGTCACCGGTATCTGTATACCTGAACTAGTTAAATATATATGGGTCGCTCTAGACCAACAAGACTATTGTCTGTGTTCCAGGATTCGTTATATCAGAGATCACGTCCAAGTCAGATGGTTAGACTTAGGAACATTATAAAGGTCGAGCTGACCTGTAGCCCATGTATGCTATTCACGTGCAGACAGTGAACGGACTTATTGTATACAACTGATCTGCTAGCATCAGAATGGGAGCATTTATTATTGTTTATGAACATTGAAGATCTGTAGCTGACACTGTTGCAGAAGTTATAGAAATTATTATTATTTATACAGCTTCACGAACTAGAACTCTATGATTTATGAATTTCTGAATCTATTGAACTGTGATGTCTTATGACGCATATATACAACAGCTGTCATTGCTGACTACAGAAATTGTTTTCAATGTGCCATATCATCTTGCTGAACTCGTTAACTATGTTGATGTCATAAGTATCATGACTGTTTTGTGGCGTGCAATAAATGAAAGAAACTTATACAACGAAGTTACCCTTTCTATGACTCTACACGTCATGTTGTCTGTGTGATAACCCTGTGAACTGTTCCACTACCACATACACAGCAACATCCTAAATCAGAGAAGACACCTACATCTTGCACTTTAATACCAGGTGTCGATAAGGGTGGCAAGTTACCACTTCAGCTCAAATCCACCCTTATCATTTTTGGTGGCCAATGTGGGGAATCGACCAGAAAGCGCTTACTGCTATTCAGAGCAAAAACTTGAAGAGCTCGAGGTCCACTCGTTATGCCATAGCTCTTCAACCATTTCATTTCTCGGTTCGAGCTATCCGTGGTTCGGATAATGTAATGGCAGACATTCTGTCCAGATGTCCACACGATTCCACATGATTCTTCTGTCATATATATATATTTCCTGATATACAGTCCAATGTTATAATGACATGTTAGTAGATTTTGTCTCACTTTTTTTTTTGAGGGAAATTTATAACATTGTACCATGTAATTATCTAAGAAGGCTTAGTTAGTGATATACGGGCCAAAAGATCACTCGGCCACATTTAAATAAATTATTTTCAGGATTGTATTAAGAAATTTACCAGTTGTCTTTAAGATTTGTGTTATTGATATTTTCGCAGCACATCATTGAAGTCTGCGAGTTTATGTCCATTGTGGAACTTTGAGGATATCAAGTCCTGTCCTACATTGGGAGCGGATGATGTCCACATCTTCTTCTATTAAATGTTTTATGTCACCGAAGATCAACACATATATTACTTATTAATTACTGTTACTTTATATAATGTAATAATATAGTGCGGTATATTAGTAAATTACACCGCTATTTGCAACACATTGTATGATAACACATAATATATTTAATTTCATATATTGGTATGAGAATAATTTGATTGTCATTATGTTGTTGCCATCATTGTGGCGTGTGTTGGTGGCACCTTCCTGGAATATATCAGCGTATACTTAGATAAATTTTTTCTCTAAGGATCTGAGATATGATCTCAGTGTCGCTCCATGCGTTGAGCTAATTTGTTAGGTATATATCCAGGGCATCATACGTGCGTATTTAGGGAGCCTAGATTTTTTCCGGCTCCAGGATTTAAAAAAAAAAAAATGTTTTTTTTTTTTTCCAGGGAGGGTGCGGTAATGTTACGCACGGATCATTATTATTTTTCGTTTGTATAAACATTTTTTTCATATGTATGATCATTTTTTTTGACTGAAGTGTGTATTATGTTTTCTATGGTCAAAGGGACATAATCCGAGTTATCGAGACTACAATTTTTTAGGAGTTTGCCTTCTCTTGTATAGAGACACGTTCGGTCTATAATTTCTTGAACGAAGCGTGACCACATCTCCTTATTTGGTAGTATCAGTCAACTATGGTAGATGTCTGAAACCTTTCTTAACGCTTCTTTTCATGACCATAAAAGGCGCGACTGTGTAAGACTTTTATCTCGAATGTTCTTAGAATCGTCTTATTGTGAACGGCAACTCAGAGATTGTCGTTCTGCGCATGTCAAAAGCTGGGAGTTCGTTCTGTGTGTTCCGCCCAGTTGGGCAGTTTAGAAATGGTTTAAGAAGCGAGCAGACGCGACCTGCGTCTTGTGATTCTCTGAGGGAAATACATTGTCGTTGTGAGTTAGTTAGCTAACTAGACTATTTCCCAGTATTATTCACGCCTGCCTGGAGGCATATGTTCATGGTTGATTTTCCGAAATAAGGTAATTCCTCTTGTATCGAACTTTATGCTATCATCTAGAGGTTCGTCATTTTGTCGCCTATTTGCTCGCCTGTGTGATGCAAAAATGGAGAGGTACTTTGACTAGGATTAAGTCACCGGTATCTGTATACCTGAACTAGTTAAATATATATGGGTCGCTCTAGACCAACAAGACTATTGTCTGTGTTCCAGGATTCGTTATATCAGAGATCACGTCCAAGTCAGATGGTTAGACTTAGGAACATTATAAAGGTCGAGCTGACCTGTAGCCCATGTATGCTATTCACGTGCAGACAGTGAACGGACTTATTGTATACAACTGATCTGCTAGCATCAGAATGGGAGCATTTATTATTGTTTTATGAACATTGAAGATCTGTAGCTGACACTGTTGCAGAAGTTATAGAAATTATTATTATTTATACAGCTTCACGAACTAGAACTCTATGATTTATGAATTTCTGAATCTATTGAACTGTGATGTCTTATGACGCATATATACAACAGCTGTCATTGCTGACTACAGAAATTGTTTTCAATGTGCCATATCATCTTGCTGAACTCGTTAACTATGTTGATGTCATAAGTATCATGACTGTTTTGTGGCGTGCAATAAATGAAAGAAACTTATACAACGAAGTTACCCTTTCTATGACTCTACACGTCATGTTGCCTGTGTGATAACCCTGTGAACTGTTCCACTACCACATACACAGCAACATCCTAAATCAGAGAAGACACCTACATCTTGCACTTTAATACCAGGTGTCGATAAGGGTGGCAAGTTACCACTTCAGCTCAAATCCACCCTTATCATACTGTCCCTCAGACAAATAAATATTATAATAACTACATACATTGCCACCAGTAATCTGTTGGTAACAGACTACCGCAACCCCCGGGGAAAAAAATGAAATTTTTTTTAAATCTGAGAGCAACATACAATAGGCTCACAACGCACGAATAATGCGCAGATGACAAATAACAGCAATTTATAATGTCAAATTAAGGTAAAGTCGAAGCATAGATCGACTTGTGAGAATATATCTCAACATCTCAGAGAAAGCATTTCTCTAAGTATAAATATTTCCAGGGAGGTGCCACCAACGTATCCTACAATGCTGGCGATGACACAATGCATATAACAATTTCATATAAGAATTTCATATTTAAGCACTATACATGATTGACAAAGAAAAAAAATCATCAAAGAACAGCGGTGAATATATATCAATGAACGTGGTGATAGTAGTGATACAATCACTATATTACAAATTACAATGTGTATGTATCTTAATATAGAGAGGAACTATTATAGACTTAGATGTGCAAAGAAGTCCAAGACCTAACAGTTAGGTGGAATCATGTGGGCATCTAGACAAAATGTCTGCCATCACATTATCTGATCCACGGATAGCTCGTACCGAGAAATGAAAAGGTTGAAGAGCAATTGCATATCGAGTAGACCTCGAGCTCTTCAAATTCTTACTCTGTATAGCCGTAAGAGCTTTCTGATCGGTTTCTACTATGAAATGTGCGCCTAGAAGGAATCTTTGTAGTTTGAGAATTGACCAGACCATAGCCAATAGTTCACGTTCTAAAACCGAGTAATTCCTTTCTGCAGCATTAAGTTTTCTGTAGATATACATTACAGGGTGCAGAGTTCCAGAGTACTCTTGCATTAGTGCCGCTCCAATCCCAGTGGATGAAGCGTCACTCCGAAGAAAAAAGGTCTTATCTTTAGTAGGTAACACTAAAATAGGTGGTGTTGAAAACAATGTTTTAATCTTATCCAAAGAGGATTGGCATTCCTGGGACCAGTGGACCATATTAGGCGACCCTTTCCTTAGTAGTGTAGAAAGAGGTGCCATGATAGAGGATAGATTCGGAATGAATCTTCCATAAAATTGAATAAGACCTAAGAGACTTCGCACTTGCTTTTTAGTCTTAGGGATAGAGATGTTAAGTATCTTAGTGATATTATGGTCCTCTGTCTTTAGGAAACCATGACCGACTCGATGGCCTAGGAAAGAAATTTCGCTAAAACCAATGCAGGCTTTAGAGGGTTTCGCTGTCAGGTTATGCTCGCGTAGAGTAGACAGTAATTCAACTAACCCTGAATAGTGATCTTCCCAAGTATCGCTGAAAAGACAGATGTCGTCTAGGTATGCAATGACATCTGACCGATAAGATAGGATTCGACGCATCATGCGTACGAATGTAGCTGGTGCGTTCATAAGGCCGAAAGGCATGAAATTCCATTGAAAAAGGCCTCTAGGTGTAGAAAAAGCAGTAAAAGGTTTGGCGCGTTCAGATAAAGGAACTTGCCAATATCCTTTAGACAAATCAAGTTTAGTAAAAAAAATGAAATTTAGAAAGCCTAGTAAGTAGCTCTTCTAGTAAAGGCATAGGTTCAGCATCAAACTTCGTAACTTGATTCAATTTGCGAAAGTCAACGCAAAGACGTATGTTATTGTCTTTCTTTCGAACAATAACCATCGGCGAAGAATATGCAGAAGTGGATGGTTCAATTATTTTTAAATCTATCATCTCATCCAACTCCTTCTCAACCTGTGCTTGAAAATGTATAGGGATAGGATAAGATCTGACCCTAATAGGATTATGGTCAGTTAGAATAATGTCATGTTCAATGACATGAGTTTGTCGAGGGATGTCAGTAAGGACATCCTGAAATGTTTGTAACATAGCCGAAACTTGTCGCTGTTCTCTTAGAGATAAATCAGGAGAGACAGTAACATTTTTCCATGATTCACTAGAATGAAGTGGAATCATCGGAAGAGGAAAATTTACATCTGAAAAACTTGTTTCCTCATCCTGTATTACGGACAGTGAAGAGTAATAACCATGTTGGACTGGAGAATCGTCCGTTGCCTGGAAAATAGGTTGTAAATAATCCGGACGTTCATGGAATTCCGTAAGCATATTGATGTGGAAGGTTTTATGCTTTCCATCAATATCGACAATGTAGTCAACATCGGAAATTTTCGAGATTATATCGTACGGACCTTTCCAAGAAATAAGAAGTCTGTTTTCCCTACAAGGTAGCAAAACAAATGCTTTGTCACCAGGACAAAGTTGTCGTAAGGTTCTTTTCTTATTGGCAAATTGTCTTGCCTTCTGTTTAGCAAATTCAGAAGAAGAAGTTGCCAATTTGCATGCTTCGATAATCTTTTGTCTCAGCGCGATGACATATTCGTAAGAAGATTTTGTGTCATCGGTAATATTATCAGCGGTTATGAGATCATGAAGCAAAGACATAGGGCCGCGCGGACGCGC
Source organism: Oreohelix idahoensis (assembly GCA_024509875.1). NCBI lineage: Eukaryota > Metazoa > Mollusca > Gastropoda > Stylommatophora > Oreohelicidae > Oreohelix > Oreohelix idahoensis. Next base: position 27,761 of record JAMPIV010010187.1, read on the forward strand.
GCCAAAGACAAGTTCAAAGGGAGAAAATCCTGTATGTTCATTGGGGACCTCTCTGTAAGCGAAGAGGGCCGCGGGTAAAACCCTGTCCCAATCTTGAGGATGATCCTCAGTTATCTTCCCTAGTAAGTTTTTGAGTGTTCTATTTAGCCGTTCGACCATCCCATTGGACATAGGATGATAGATACTACTCAAAGATCTCTCTATCTGCAGAGTAGACATTACTTGAGACATGGTATCCGATATTAGTTGGGTGCCATGGTCTGATAATATCTCTCCGGGGAATCCCAGACGAGAAAATATGAGCCAGAGAGCATCTGCAATATCAGCAGTAGTAATGCTCTTCAGAGGAATAGCCTCTGGCCAACGTGTGCACATATCAACACACGTCAAGATAAACTGATGTCCTCTAGCAGATTTGATCTTAAATGGACCAATGATGTCTATCGCCATTTTCTGAAATGGTCGAATAGGAATGTCTGCAGCCAGGGGGGGGGGGGGGGGGGGGGGGGGGGGGGGGGGGGGGGGGGGGGGGTGAATAGGTGCAGCATGGCGTGGACCTTTGGATTTCACTTCTTGACATACTTTACAAGATCGACAATAAATCCGTATGTCCTTGTTCACAAAAGGCCAAAAGAAAGCCGCAAGAACTCTTGACTTAGTACGGGAAAAACCCATATGTCCAGCACACTGAGAGTCGTGAGCGTGCTGCAAAATTTTAACTCTCAAATTCTTGGGCACAAGAATCTGAGAATGACTTGACTTAGTGGAGTCTTGAACCATACGTACAAGTACGCCATTCTTCATTGTAATCCAAGATTTACGCTTTGTATCTTTATTCGGATCACCTTTTGTTGCAAGAGTGAAGAATTTCTTTAGAGTGGGGTCATCTTCTTGCTGTTTTATAAACGAGTCACGAGAAATTACCAAGGGATCATCTTGGTTATGCACTTCATTATCTTCAGTAGATGAAGTTTGAGGCATATTAAGAGCTTGAGCTCTAGTGACTACAGCATTAGCAGTTTGCATATTTTGTTTTTCCCAAACGGAAATTTGTTGTGGAGTGCATTCTTTGACTCCGTGAATACGACCGATGATAAGATCAGCGATCGGATTCGGCAGAAGACATGCGTGTACATCTCCTGTAAAGAAAGGAGTAGCAATCTTAATGATAGCAGTAGAGTATTTCTCTAAGGTGCCGCCAAATGTTACACATTTGACTACTTTTCCTGTGGCACGAGAAGGATCTACAAGTGACTGCCTAACACCAATTGTGGTGCATCCAGAATCAAAAAGAACTGAGACTGGATTGTCATTTACTAAACCTTTATGTAAGACAAGAGAACCTCTTCCATCATGCGCGACTGACGCAGGAAGAGCGGGAAGAGGATGGCCACAACTTAAAGTAGACACCGTAGTTGGTTCAAATAATGTTTTGCATTGGGGGCACTGAGATGCTCTCCCAAAATCAAAAGCGGAACATGCCATATTATTAGCGTCATTATTATCTTTAGTCTGTTTATAGGCTTCATGGGACTCTTGCTGTGCAGAGTTTGCCTGATAATGTGATTTATGTTTTTTGTATTGTGATCTACCTCGATTATTATTGCCTCTGTAATCATTATTGTTTCCTCTATTGTAACCCCTATTTGGGTGTGAGTCATAGTTCTCATGGTTACCATTATCATATTTATTATAATGAGTATCTCTGTAATTATGATCTTGTTGTCTCCATGATGGATAACTTGTATAGTTTCTATAATGACTTCCCCTGCGGAAATTCCTATAATTATGACCACCCCTGAATCGAGGGCTGTCGGCTCGTCTCCAGTTCTTCGGAGAAGAACCCTGAAATGATTGGTTACCTTGGTTTTGATACTTATTATGGTTACCTTTTTTATCAAACCTGTTTTGTGGTCCCTGAAATTTGTGTAAATAATTAGGATTGTATGGTGTTGCTGAAGCAACTGGCATACTCTCCTTAATCTTAGTGTTGCCAAAAGTCACGTCGGGGTGTGCAGTGACGTATTGGGAACAATATTCTTCCATTTGTTTTTTTAGTGTTTTGGGTTTACCTCATGTATAAATTCAAGGAATGGTTTGTTACCACATGACATAATCTTATCTATGAGCAACAAATCTATAAGTGGCTTCATATGTCTTTTTCTGTTTAGGGATTGCTCAAGAGTTCCATCGTGTGCATGTAAGACGTGCCTTTGCAATGAATTCTGAGAATTTACTCCTGCCTCAGGCACCTTCGTCTTAAACAGTGGGACGTTATAAATCAATTTGATATTTTTTTATCAAGGGACTTAGTGGGATGTTATAAATACTTATAGGGAACTTAGTGTACTGACTGAGATCAGCTGTGAAGGTATCTATATTTATTAAGAGTAGTGTATTATAGATAACCTTACTTGCTACCACATATCTATATATCTCAGTCAGAATTATTCTGGAATAGTGTGATGCTACGTTATGTGTCTAGGGTATGTGTATGGTGAAGTGTAAGTCACAACAACAGACAGATAAACAATTTAATTTAATCCACTACTCTTAACAACACTGTGACACTCACATACATATAACACTCTATGAGAATAGCTTAAAGAAGTCACTCGTAACGGTTCAAATAACAATATGTATTCATTACTAGCATGAATGAATATGTGTCCTGATTCAACTACAAGGGAACCAGGAATCACAATCAATTTAAATTACAAGTTATGTACAGAATGTATTTAATATGAATATTGTAGTGACATATATTAGTACAAATGTTCTATGTGTGTCAGTTGTGTAGTAGTAAAATGAGGTAATACTGGTTTTGTTTTGTTCAAGCTCTGTTGGTATTTGTCATCATGACTTCAATAGTTTGTCTTTAGGGACCAGTATTGGAGATGTTCACAGTTCCTGATTTTAAGACAAGTAAATTCCCCTCTGAATAGTATTTTTATAAAGTTATTTCAAGATGAGGGGACATAATGTTGAGCTCAGCTGGCCAACTCTGCTTATCTTGAGTGATGGCGGCAGGAAAGGACTCCTCTGCTCGAATTCTCCTCTGGGCTCAGGAGACACCTCACTGATAGCTAAAAAGACCAAGGAGTATGCTGTCCGACTCTGGATTCAGCAAATCTCTGACCAGATGCTGCTCAGTACCATCAAGACCACTGTCCCTGAAATCAAGAAGGATGTACCTTCTACTTCATAACTAATTTATATTCTCTTTTACACTGATCACAATACAGCACAAACATTGCGTTCAGAGCGTTAGGCCAACAGTCAGCTTCATCTGAAATACTTTATACCAGCATTACCCTCCTTAATGGTTACTACGCCTCTGCACTTCCAGCATTATTTCTTTCTAGTCAATCATCCAGGTGTCAGTGTACTGTTTGGCCATTCCATGCCGTTTTACTTCTCTCCGACACCCTCTGTTCAGGCTGGAGCATTTTAGGCTTTACCTCACGTTTGCCACTGAACTACACATATATATACAGGCATAAATCAACAATTCACATTCAATTTTCATTAAAAGATATTAAATGGTTCAAGCTTACCACAATTCATACGAATAACACAGATACGTTGATTAGCAATGAATTCTGGCACAAACTGGCACAAACTTCCATCTGCCTATGTTCCAGGCTTTTATTGAGCCAAATATATGCTGGCTTCAACGCACTGATGCTTTATCAAGCTATTTTAAACAAGTGGTCTCGAACTAACGCTCCCAAGTGTGTATATCAGCGAGACTGGCCAATGAGCCACGTTTCGACAAGTGTTTGAAAAAATGTTACCTTTCCCCGTTTCCCCTAACAACCAAGATAGTATTTATAGCCCGACCAATCGTGGTTAGGCTTTCATTTGTTGCGCTCCAATCAATTTGGAGTTTACATGGTAGGCTATTTCTGTAACGTAAATTTTTTTCAAACACGTTAAAAAAAAATCTTATGAGCAGAAATGATTTTATGCTGTCAGGCACCCCCAATATTTTATTTTGGGTATAATTTATTAATTCCTGGACTATTGCGTAACGTTTTACATATTATTTGTCAGCAAGCCCTAAGGAACCCAAAAAATACTAATTTAAAGGAGCTACGTGGCTGCGTTCAAAATATGCAATTTCTTCTACCTCCTGTTTGGAAGATGTGCTGTCTGGGTACTGTTATGTGTTCAAACGTAAACCCATCTATTGTTATCTTTTCTAATAAGAGTCTGTTATGATTTATAAACCTAACTCTGGGAAAGGGTAGTGTATTTTATCACTGTCCGTCTGAAAAAGTTAGTGCTTGTAGACTTACACGCGTGATGCCAGCATTTGTATATCGCGCGTCGCGTGTTGCATGCGTTCCTGATTTTCAGCCCTCCCCTCTCGCTATCCTTTTGTCCATCTGTTCGTTCGTTTTGGTAACGTAATATAATTAATGTTAGGATGAATTTAGGTCATTACGCAGTACGTCTCAATGTTTTTCTTAGAAATGCAGCACACGTTTCATTGAAGCAAGCGGGTATAATACAGTAAGCTTTTACTATCAACGTGAAAGCGTTACAATTTGCAGACGAAGCAGAAAACAAGGGGGATTTCGAGTACATTCTTTGTGACAGCACTGTCATTTTCCCATTGCTCTTCTCTTTATTAATTTTATTTGTTAGGCTTTATATTTACCTAATAATTTATATATGTGGGTTAGAATATTTCATGACACCTCCCCTCTTAAAACAGACATTATATGTCAGTCCTTTATTCTATATACACATATAGAAATTTATTATTATTTCTGGGGTTTACGGTGATTCTCATCACACGGATGGCGGCTTAAAAAAATCCGCTCCCAGATTGGTTTTTCCAGATATATATTCAATGCTAAAATTATATGGAGCCAGAAGCAAAGACCATCGGAGTACCTAGAGTTCTCATGCTTAGCCTGTGCTAAAAACGATAAAGGTTTGTGGTCAGTTTGCAACTTAAATGCCTTCCCATATAGATAAATATTGAATTTCTTTATTGCCCATATTACTGCAAGACATTCTTTTTCGCTAGTTGAGTAGTTGATTTCAGCTTTATTCAACTTTCTGCTAGCATATGCCACTGGGCTTAATTCCCCATCCAATGCATCTGATTTCTGTAGTAAAGTTGCACCTAACCCAATATTACTTGCATCCGTCCTTACTATGAATTCTTGACTTAAGTCAGGTAATTTCAAAATGGGTTTACTTGTGAGCTTTTCCTTCAATTCTTGGTAAGTCATTTCACATTGTGGTGTCCATGTAATGCGATCTGGAAGTCCTTTACGTGTCAATTCCGTTAAAGGTGCACATATGGAATTAAAGTTTTTGATATACTTCTGGTAGAAACCACATAATGAGACAAAGGATCTCACGTCCTTCTTGGTTTGTGGTCTCGGGGCTTTCTGTAGTTTCTCTAAATTCTTTGGGTCAGGGGTCATGTTTCCCTGATAAACTGTGTGTCCCAAAAATTCCAATTCTTTACATCCAACGCAACATTTGGTTGGTCGGGCTGTTAAATTTGCCTCCCTAAGTCAATCAAACAGCATGTTCAGAGAGTCAATGTGTTCCTCAAATGTTTCTGTTGCTATAAGGATATCATCCATAAAATTTGTTATACAGGGATTATTCAGAGGATCCAATAATTTTCTCATCATTCTAGAGAAGACACTAGGTGCATTCTTCAATCCAAATGGCAATCTATTAAACTCATAGTGTCCTTCTGAGGTACTAAAAGCTAGGTATGGTCTAACCTCAGGCTTTACTGGAATCTGATAGTATCCTTTACTCAGATCCACTTTTGAGAAATATTTAGCTTTATTTAGTCTGGCAAACAGCTGATTTGTATCCGGCAATGGATCCACCTGTCCTTCTGTAATAGCATTCAGTCTCCTGTAATCTATACAGAGTCTATGTTCTCCAGAGGGCTTCCTTAAAAGTACAACACCGGAACTATACGAAGACTCACTGTGCGAAATAATTCCTTCCTTCAACAGATAGTCTATCTCTTCCTTCAAAGCTTTCTCCTTAGCAAATGGAATCGAATATGGTTTCATACAGACAGGTGTGGGGTCTATCAGTTTCATATCATATTCCAATAGGTTTGTATGCCCTGGTCGGTCTGTTAACACCTCTGCATGATTATTTAGAACCTGTTGCACTCTCTCTTTCTGAGTTTTCGTTAAATGTGTACTGATTTTCACCTGTGCTGCTGTCTCACAGGGGTGTAATGGATATTCAAATGATGAAAGTGGTTCCTTTTTCATCTCCATGGCGATGGACAAGGTCAACAAGTGTGTCTCTTCCTGATGTTCTCTTTCCAAATATTTCTTCAGGAGATTCACATGATAGATTTTTTCTTTCCCCTTCTTATCTATCTTATAATTTGTTCTAGACACCTTCTCTAGAAATGTATATGGACCCTGCCATCCAATTTGTAACTTATTCTGACTCCCAGGCAAAAGAAGCAGTACTTTCTCTCCCACAGCCAAATTTCTGTCTTTCGCCTTCCTGTTATAATAGGCAGCATGTTTCTTCCTGGCTTGTTTCAAATTTTCATTGGCAAGTTTCCAGCCAGTTTTTAACCGAGTGGTCAGCTCATTCACATATTGGTATGAAGATGTAATGTTTTCCTCTGCCTTTTCATCAGTCCACGTTCTTAACAAAGCTTCAAGTGGACCTTTTATTGGCCTTCCAAACAATAATGTTGCCGGGGCCATACCGGTTGAACTATGGGGTACCTCCCGATAAGCAAAGAGGGCGGCGTGCAGGTACTGGTCCCATGTATCTGGTTTTTCGTGTGCCAACTTTCTCAGGATCGACATCAATGTGCCGTTAAATCTTTCCACTTGGCCGTTCCCTTGGGGATGATACACACTACAATGGAAGTGTTTGGCCTGGAAGATCCTGAAAACTTCTTCAGTTAGTTTCCCCTTGAACTGAGAGCCATTATCAGTCAAGATTTGATTGGGAAAGCCTAACCTTGTGAAAATTGTGAGCAATGCCTCTGCCACATGTTTTGAATCAATCGATGACAGGGCTACTGCCTCTCCCCACATAGAACAAGTGTCCACCAGAGTCAGAATGTAGCTGTTCCTTCTCTTGGTTCGGGTGAGAGGTCCCACAAGATCCACGGCAACTCTCTCAAAGGGTGTTCCCACTATGGGCATTTCCCCCAGAGTTGCTGGTGCAGTCCAATGTTTAGGTGCTACTCGTTGGCACTCTGGACAGGATTTTACATATCGTTTGATATCTTCAGTTATTCCTGGCCAGAAATAGTGACAAGCTATTCGCTGTCCTGTTGCGCTGATTCCCATATGACCACTGAAGGGAATCGCATGCCCTAGTTCCAACACTTTAGTCCTATATGAAGTGGGAAGGACCAGCTGTCCGTGACCATTGGATTCAGATCCAGCCTTCCTATATATCAATTTGTTCTTCATATAAAACTCTCCCTTGCCTGGAGGTGTATGAGATTTTGGCAACTTCTTGAAACATGGCTTGAGTGTTTTGTCCTCAGCCTGTGCCTTCCTCATCTCATCTGGGTGAGTATTTATTGGATTATCCTCCTCCTTCTTTGTCTGTGATCTGGTCTGCACTGTTGCCAATATCACAGGTCTCTTGGGATTCCCCAAGAAGACATATCTACACCCCAATATTAGAGGGTAGATTGGCTCATTTATCACTGCTGCTTTTATGATTCCTTCCACATATCGCGTTTTCACTTTTATACGGGCGACGGGAAGTGTCATGGTAGCTACATCCTTGGTTGCAGTTTGAATCTCCACTGTTTCTGTGGTGTATTGATCGGCCTGCACCAGGTGAGAACTCACAACGGAATCGTAATCTAAACCGGTATCATATAAACATCTTATAGTGACACCATTACAAATGACATCTTCACACACTGGGGGGTGGTATGGTTCCTGTAATTCTTCAGGTTTGCCCTTCTTTTCCTTTTTCCCCGATGTCATAGCAGCAAAATGAGGAGGTTTCCTTCTACAATGGTCAGTGTCATGATTGTTCATCTTACAATTTTTACACCACCTTTTTCCTTGGTTGAAAGATTTTCTTTCATCATATTTCCTTTCATCGAATTGTGGGAATTTATTTTTATTTTCATACCGTGGCCTATCAAATTGGTGCTTACCTTTATTTTGATCCCTAGGATCAAATTTATTAAAGTTCTGTGGTGCCCTAAAGTTATCCACCTGTTTCTTTTTATTACCTGTTACCTCTGCTTGAGCTGCTTGATACCTTTCAGCAACATTTAGCAACTCACCCAGCCTCTCTGCACCTTGTTCCATGAGAAACTTTCTCAGGTCTGGAGCCATGGACTCTCTTAGTTGCTCTATAAGGACCATTTCCTTAAGATCTTGGGTTTTCCCCAGAGAAGTCCATTTCTCCAAGTATGTCTCTATTCGTGCAGAGAACTGGTGATAGGTTTCACCTGACAGTAGTTTAGCATTCCTAAATTTTTTTCTATAAAATTCTGCATTCTTTTCATACCTTAACAAAAGAGCCTGCTTTAGCATGTCATAATTTTCCTGATCACCTCTGCTCATTTTAGCAAAAACTTCATAAGCTGCCCCACGAAGTCCCTGAGATAACTTTAAGCTCCACCTTTCTCTCTCTAACCCATACGTGGTAGCTAATAGTTCATACCTATTTATATAGCTCTCAATATCATCGTCTTTCTCAACAAAATGATCTAAATGAAAATTCATAGCTGAGATTGAGGCTCCCTGAGTAACCGTAGCATCAGAGGCAAAGGGACTGGCACCATTTTCAGGAGCATGGCCTTGAAACTCAAACTCCCTTAGTCGTAACTCATGTTCCCTTTGTAATCTCTTCTCCTCCTTTTCTGCTTCCCTTTCTGCAGCTAATCTCTTCTCTTCCCTTTCTGCAGCCTGTCTTCTTTCCTCGGCTTCCCTTTCTGCAGCTAATTTCTTCTCTTCTGCTTCCAATTTCTTAGCCTCTTTGTCAGCCTCAATCTGCAACCTCTTAGTCTCAGCCTCAGCTTGCAACCTCTTAGTCTCAGCCTCAGCTTGCAACCTCTTAGTCTCAGCCTCAGCTTCAAATTGTAACTTCTTAATTTCCCTGTCAGCCTCTAACTTTCTTTCGGCTTCAAACCTTCTTTCTTCACGTTCAATAAATTTGTCACATTCCGTCGTGACATAGGCAACCATAACTTGCCCATCTAATCCTAACTCTTTTGCAGTCTGAACCGCAGCAGATCGAAATTTGGCCAGGTCCGCCATTGTCTATTATGTAAATTTATACAATGTCTAACCAACAATTCAATCTCTAATGGACAACACAGGCACCGTGAGCTCAACCTTATTTAATTCCACCCAAGGATACCTTTTAATTCTTATATTCCCTGAAGTGAATTACCCCCAATATTTTTAATAGTTAAAGATTCAAAATCCCAAGAGCGAGACCCCAATATATGTGGTGAAGTGGGATGTTATAAATACTTATAGGGGACTTAGTGTACTGACTGAGATCAGCTGTGAAGGTATCTATATCTATTAAGAGTAGTGTATTATAGATAACCTTACTTGCTACCACATATCTATATATATCTCAGTCAGAATTATTCTGGAATAGTGTGATGCTACGTTATGTGTCTAGGGTATGTGTATGGTGAAGTGTAAGTCACAACAACAGACAGATAAACAATTTAATTTAATCCACTACTCTTAACAACACTGTGACACTCACATACATATAACACTCTATGAGAATAGCTTAAAGAAGTCACTCGTAACGGTTCAAATAACAATATGTATTCATTACTAGCATGAATGAATATGTGTCCTGATTCAACTACAAGGGAACCAGGAATCACAATCAATTTAAATTACAAGTTATGTACAGAATGTATTTAATATGAATATTGTAGTGACATATATTAGTACAAATGTTCTATGTGTGTCAGTTGTGTAGTAGTAAAATGAGGTAATACTGGTTTTGTTTTGTTCAAGCTCTGTTGGTATTTGTCATCATGACTTCAATAGTTTGTCTTTAGGGACCAGTATTGGAGATGTTCACAGTTCCTGATTTTAAGACAAGTAAATTCCCCTCTGAATAGTATTTTTATAAAGTTATTTCAAGATGAGGGGACATAATGTTGAGCTCAGCTGGCCAACTCTGCTTATCTTGAGTGATGGCGGCAGGAAAGGACTCCTCTGCTCGAATTCTCCTCTGGGCTCAGGAGACACCTCACTGATAGCTAAAAAGACCAAGGAGTATGCTGTCCGACTCTGGATTCAGCAAATCTCTGACCAGATGCTGCTCAGTACCATCAAGACCACTGTCCCTGAAATCAAGAAGGATGTACCTTCTACTTCATAACTAATTTATATTCTCTTTTACACTGATCACAATACAGCACAAACATTGCGTTCAGAGCGTTAGGCCAACAGTCAGCTTCATCTGAAATACTTTATACCAGCATTACCATCCTTAATGGTTACTACGCCTCTGCACTTCCAGCATTATTTATTTCTAGTCAATCATCCAGGTGTCAGTGTACTGTTTGGCCATTCCATGCCGTTTTCTTTCTCTCCGACACCCTCTGTTCAGGCTGGAGCATTACAGGCTTTACCTCACGTTGGCCACTGAACTACACATATATATACAGGCATAAATCAACAATTCACATTCAATTTTCATTAAAAGATATTAAATGGTTCAAGCTTACCACAATTCATACGAATAACACAGATACGTTGATTAGCAATGAATTCTGGCACAAACTGGCACAAACTTCCATCTGCCTATGTTCCAGGCTTTTATTGAGCCAAATATATGCTGGCTTCAACGCACTGATGCTTTATCAAGCTATTTTAAACTAGTGGTCTCGAACTAACGCTCCCAAGTGTGTATATCAGCGAGACTGGCCAATGAGCCACGTTTCGACAAGTGTTTGAAAAAATGTTACCTTTCCCCGTTTCCCCTAACAACCAAGATAGTATTTATAGCCCGACCAATCGTGGTTAGGCTTTCATTTGTTGCGCTCCAATCAATTTGGAGTTTACATGGTAGGCTATTTCTGTAACGTAAATTTTTTTCAAACACGTTAAAAAAAAATCTTATGAGCAGAAATGATTTTATGCTGTCAGGCACCCCCAATATTTTATTTTGGGTATAATTTATTAATTCCTGGACTATTTGCGTAACGTTTTACATATTATTTGTCAGCAAGCCCTAAGGAACCCAAAAATACTAATTTAAAGGAGCTACGTGGCTGCGTTCAAAATATGCAATTTCTTCTACCTCCTGTTTGGAAGATGTGCTGTCTGGGTACTGTTATGTGTTCAAACGTAAACCCATCTATTGTTATCTTTTCTAATAAGAGTCTGTTATGATTTATAAACCTAACTCTGGGAAAGGGTAGTGTATTTTATCACTGTCCGTCTGAAAAAGTTAGTGCTTGTAGACTTACACGCGTGATGCCAGCATTTGTATATCGCGCGTCGCGTGTTGCATGCGTTCCTGATTTTCAGCCCTCCCCTCTCGCTATCCTTTTGTCCATCTGTTCGTTCGTTTTGGTAACGTAATATAATTAATGTTAGGATTAATTTAGGTCATTACGCAGTACGTCTCAATGTTTTTCTTAGAAATGCAGCACACGTTTCATTGAAGCAAGCGGGTATAATACAGTAAGCTTTTACTATCAACGTGAAAGCGTTACAATTTGCAGACGAAGCAGAAAACAAGGGGGATTTCGAGTACATTCTTTGTGACAGCACTGTCATTTTCCCATTGCTCTTCTCTTTATTAATTTTATTTGTTAGGCTTTATATTTACCTAATAATTTATATATGTGGGTTAGAATATTTCATGACAGGCTGCTCTAATAACATCATAATTATCCTTATCAGCCTCTTCTACCAAGCTTAAACTTGTAAGAGAATCACCTTTCAAATTTTCTGACAACTGATTAGCATACTGTGATTTATCCACATTATGAGGTCGACAAGAACGTTCAAAACGATCCAGCCAGAATGTAATATCGTCACTGGAAGGATTGAACGGTGGTACCTTGACCTTATAAGTAGAAAGTTTACCATTATTACCAGTTGACTGATTGACAATACCCATATTTGTCAACTTTAATTTTTCTATCTCAAAAGCTAAAAGTTTTTCCTGATGTTCATGTTCCATCTTTATTTTTCTCTCCTCAGCTTCTAATCTTTTATTTTCAGCCCCAGCTTCTCTTTCTAATCTTTTTTGTTCAGCTTCTCTGTCTAATCTTTTTTGTTCAGCCTCTCTATTTTGTTTTTCCATTTCCATTTGGAATCTCTTTTCGTCCACTTGCATCTGCAATTTCTTTTGTTCAAATTCTAATGGCATTCTTTTATCCTCGGCTTTTTGTTTTCTCTCTTCAGCCTTCAGTTTATCAATTTGCAATTTTTGTGCCTTTTCATATTGACTGGTAGCATACTCCTCCAACTTATCACCAGTCTTGCCTAGGGATTTGCCTTGCTCAGTAAAGTAATCTAAAGTCGACATAATGTATACTAATATGTGACTAGATACCTGAAATAGCAATAACGAAATCTATCTCCAAATAAATGGAAACAAGCTCTTAATAACTTGAATAACCAGCTCCCTTTATCCCAATCTCTGTGGGAAACAAGCCGTTAAATAAGGTCTTGTATAATCAACTGTGTACCTCTAATAATAGCAATTAATCATCAGTTGATTCTTTCTCATAAGTTCACTACACAGCAAGTAGTGTATGATCAAATATATTTTATATAGCATATGTCAACCAAGAACACACACACAAAGGACAATCAAGAAGGACAATACGAAAACATTCGCAGAAATCAAATAAGTCAAATAGAAAAACAGAAGAAAATAATCATAGAACCTGTGATGATAACTGCGCCGTAAGAAACAAAACAAATAACGTCACAGTGTATAAATATAAAGATGTATAGAACTGAATGACAGGAAAGATGAGACCTGCAAATACAAACAAATCAAAACAAAACTAAAGAACAGCAAAATATGACAAAAACAACGATAAGCACAGTCGTCACAGCTAACAAAAAATAGCAACAGATGTTGCATGCAAATTTTCAATTAAGAAAATTGCCCCCTACAGACCACTAATATAAGCCCTATGTTACTTGGGAAATCTTATATTAGTCACCTCACCAACCGCCCACGACATAGACACACAAATAATATGTAAACATTTACACATAAATTCATAAATATTATATAAATATATATATATGTTGGATGACTATTTCTAGTTCAATTTCCACTAGTAATGTTACTGCCAGGAATGTTAGCTGGTTTGTTTCTGAGTGTTGCAGATGTTGATGTGTAGTTGAAAATCTGGGTCACTCACGCTGACAGCATACATGGTTCTTGTACGATGATGAGGATGAAGAGACATGGGTGTGCAGAGACGCGAATGTGTTTAGGCTCATATGTAGTTATACAAACACCCAGTCACACTCGTACTACAGTCAATGATGGTTGGAACTACTTGTGATGGTTCATACATTTATTGACAGGACTAACATGTAGAATCACACAGAAACAGTCAATGTAAACAAGTTCATGTACATCATGTCAATGGAAATCGCGTGGTACATATCAAGCAGTCTAATACTTGTGAACATTCAAATATGCGGGCATGTCACTAGTGATACGTTCGTTTAATGTGCAGTTCATAATGCCGCTCTGGTATCCCTGACTGAACGCGTCAGATACCTTGATAACTCCGTCATCCAATGGACGAACCCTTAACTCACGTAATCCTATTACCAGGGCCGTCGTACACCTTGGCATAACACGCCAATCATATATGTACATGCGGTAGAATAGTTGCCATTACACAGACCTGACGATGACGTCAGCTGTGCATTCTTCATTAAGCAGGTCGCATGAATCATGCTTTAATGTTTGTGTAGATATACCGCCAACCTGCGGTTTCCACCATATATAACTTCGTCACTGGACTTCTGATCATATAAGACAAATAGTCTTGAATAGCTACCTTGAGCACAAATATAAGTTCTGCTTTACAGGAATCGTGAACTGTTCTCACAGCTAGGTAAGCCTTTACCAAATTCTGTCACCGAATACATAATAATGGCAAAGTCGGTGTTACCTTGAAACGAATCCTCAGAACACAATAATAACACTGTCGTCCTTCCTGACGCACAGAAAATCACTGGGAGGAAAACTGCCAACGCAGTCACTTCGAAGATTTTCCTTCCCCAGAATACAATGGACATACATCGTCCTACAGAAGCCAGATAGCAACCCTACCCTCACGGAAGTCTAATTTTGCGCGTAACCACTGCGCATGGCATATAGCCCATAACTGTTTTACCTTTGACCCAAAAGGTCAAACACAATGAATGAACAAACAAGGAAGATAACCCCTAATCAACCTGACACAGCAAAGTTAAGACATAGTCACCTTAACTTTGACCAGGGTGAAAAACATACAACCATTAAATTGACATTTGAAACTCCATCAAAAAGGCCGCAACAAATGTGTTGTAGCGAAGGTTCAGCTGTTATCTAATGCCACAGTTTCTAATGTAAATACAATAAACTGCCACTTTAATAAACACTAAATTTTGAACTAAACTATTACACTGTTCAACATATAGAGCAGTTCAAGAAGCTCCAACGTTGATGGTTCTCATAACTAACACACGTAGGACTTCTGACCTGTACTGCATTTTTTTCAAAAACGTTAATCGTATGTTTGTAACTCGCTGTGATGTCCAACGAAAAAATGTCAACAAGCGTTGACCTAGTTTCAGTATTCGCTTGATAGGTCACGTGAGGAACTGTTGACAAAGTGTAGACTTTCACTGCTGGTGTGTCGTATCAGGCGTCATGGAAACGATCTGGTATGAGTAGCTGACTTCCATGTGGTGTCTACTGTGCAGGTTAGACCCAGAAAGCTGGCCTACCACATTGATAAACGTCTTTTCTTGGTCACCACGTTAATAAAGCTGGTATTGGTGTAAATGGTCAACTCTAAACCGGCACAGTGTTGGGCATACAGGTCACCTTGTCCAAAAACGTAATGAGGCCCCGACAAGGATGTAATGTTGACTATGAGTGTTAATGTGAGTGTCAATACGCGAATGCATGGATTGTTCTGAAGAGTAGACTAGAAGATCGAACACTCACTCACACGTAGCTAGAAGTTAATGATATTGGACGCACACACTTGGACAGTACGGGTATAGTTACAGGAAAACAGGTCGACATATATCATCATACTGTTGATCAATGGTCTACAATCTTAAGTTGGCATTCATGTTGAAGAACATTACAATGGAACGTCCGTAGACAAGCACTTGGATTTCCACTGTTTATAAATATAACCATCAGGCCTTACTGACTGATCATGTCAGTTAATAAATAATGTTCAAGTATGACTCCTAGACAGAACCTCTTTTCTAGCGAAGATTCCTTTAGGTAAAGTTCAGCAAATATTTCTGGAGACAATGTTAACCCACCAGTATTGGGTTTTCTTTATAACTGTGATCTCTTAATCATCACCTGATAATAAGGGGCATCCCTGTTCTCTGATCGATGATCGACAAAAAAATATAGGATCCAAAATGGCTTCTGGTTCCAGTGAGCATTACTCACTATACAGATGCATAGTAAAGCTTCAATAAAGGCTTTGTTCATGAACACAAATGTTTCTACAAGAATCAGCATATTCTTTCATCATAACTGCTGCATACAATCATATTCAGTGCTGCTAGGTAACATGTCATCCCGACATATTGATATAGATAATCATCATGTAGACGTCTGCCCATCTAAGCCTAGCAAGGAAAAAGTTCAGCAACAAGTTCTTTTACCTGGGCATGGGAAATACACTAGCAGGACACATACGCCCTCTCCTGGCGTTACAGAATAAACACTGGGGAACTCATAGACTTAATAATCATATCAGAAACTATCTTCTTCCCCATAATAGATCACAGATATCAACAAACTTCGGACTGGTCTCCGACATGGCATTCACCAGGCTCCATCATCACGGAAGACCCTTTTTCGTATACGCATGCGCAGAAACTGCCTGACCCCAAAGTTCAGTACAAGGAAAAATAGTCCCACTTAGACATACAAAGATATCACGATATAAGACCGAATCGTCTTAAATAGACAAGGAGTAAACATAGACTCGGACCATAAACATTCCTGCATAAACCTAAGCAAGGACAGTCTGTTTCTGGCCCAACAAGGAACAGACCAACAAAATCTGGATTCATACGCCAAGTTCGATATTCAGGGGAGATAACCCATATAACAAAAGTATCAATCAATCATGGGTGATATATCTTTGGCCAGGAAAGCTTCCTGATTTTAAAAACAAATACTTTCCCTCAGACAAATAAATATTATAATAACTACATACATTGCCACCAGTAATCTGTTGGTAACATTTACACTTGCCCCAAACTAAAATTTGTAGGAATACACAATCTCCTTGCACAGATTGAGACTGGACACAGCTCTGTATTAGATGCTTCGAAATCACTTAGGTCTGAAATCCCTCTGACGGCGGGTGTTCTGCGAAATCAGTGGCCTCCGAAAACTTTTGTTCAATTCCTCTATGACTTGTGATCAAATTCCTAAGTTTCCAGTCTTGTATTAAAAATGCGGGTTTACTTGTAAATTCATAAGTTGCCCAATACTCGATCTGTTACTTATAGTTGTGGAATTTCTAAGTCCAATGTCTCCTTTTTCTTTCTGGCTTTTAGGAGTCGCTAGTCTGACGTTTGCGCTTCAGTGTGTCTACTGACTTTGATTTCACTACATTATATCTCACAATCCTCAGTTCAAATTCCAGCTGTGTTTCCGCTTAATTTTCTAATGAGATACATTGTATATTCCGGCCTCTCAAATCAACCAATCCAATCGAATCTCGTTCAGCACTACGTGGGTAGGAGTGTTTCAAATTCAAAAAATACCCTCACGTGTTTCAAAATATTAAATTTAATATCCACGTGTGACCTCTTCATATCGTTGCGTCAGACTTCCGCCGGCATCTTGTGCTATCTTCACAAACAAAAGTTGTGCACTGAAACTGCCCCGATGCTATCGTCTGCAAATCTTGAGTTTCCAGACTGAGTTATCTGTAATCTCGATACAGAACGTACATCGGAAGCGATTACCTCATTATCTCCCGTCTTGTGCAAACATAGGGATAGTCACTATCCATCTGGGGTCAAATGTTGGACGGTTACGTTCAAAGAGATCAATAGAGATGACCGTCTCTATCAAATGTGGCCAGACGAATGAAGCGAAAACTTATCAGTCGCTGATCGGTCAAATTACATGGCGTTATTACAGTTCTGTCTGGGATCGGCTCAAAGCAAACATGTGAAAATTAAAGATAGTCCCGTGGCCAATACTTCCGTAGGGGTCTGGGGTGTTAGAGACCTCCCTACTAGATTCAGCATAGAGAGTAAATAATGGTGCATAAAATATGCCACATAATAATGACAGGGGAGAGAAAATTATGAAAATATCACTCGCACAGGAATGTAATGCAATCCTGCCGTATCGTCACAATGAGACTGCATCAAAGCGTGTGGTCATGCAGCAGTAGTTCGTGAAGAACTTTGTTTTACATGATTAGATTGTCAGTCTCATGCACAACCCCATATCAGTCCGCCTCTGACGGTATGCTTGAGAAAGCAGAAGCCCCTTTCCTTCTTCGTCTCCTCAGACAAAGATAACAACATCTTTATCAGACTACACAGCTTTAACACCGTGAGTAAACCTGTTGATAGCGTTACAAGGCAGTCATTGTTTTTGGAAGTCTCAGGTTAAGAGTAGCAGAGATAGATTCAACAACATAGGGAGACGAGAAGTGGAGACTTAAATACAAGGGAATACAAGAAGACATGCGCAGACCTTGAACGGATGTCACAAAACAGGACGTCTTGGCATTAATGTAATAACAACCTATGCTCCTTACAGACCTGCAGAT
The DNA here is from genome assembly GCA_024509875.1 of Oreohelix idahoensis. Taxonomy (NCBI): domain Eukaryota; kingdom Metazoa; phylum Mollusca; class Gastropoda; order Stylommatophora; family Oreohelicidae; genus Oreohelix; species Oreohelix idahoensis. The sequence goes on from JAMPIV010010187.1 coordinate 45,780, forward strand.
TAATGATGATGATTTTGATGTTGATGTTGATATCGATGATGATGATGTTGATGATGATGATGATGTTGATGATGACGATTTTGATGAGCATGATGATGATGTTGATCGTGATGATGAAATTGATGCTGATGATGTTGGTGATGATGCTGATGATATTGTGATGGTAGCGGTGACGATGGTATTCGTAAAGGAATTTTCCCTGTTATATCTTTATTATTTTCAGCGTATGACGAGTCTATCTTATTACGTCAAGATTATTCCTAGTCATGCCTTTCTTTCACGACTGGAGCCTTTAGCTCCACCTTCTGGCGAGACAAATATCCGCTTGCCTTAACAAAAGCAAAACAAAACAAAAAATCACCTTTTTTGTGAAATTAAACTTCTCTGCTTAATCGTCGTTTGTCTTATCTCTGTTTGTAACATGTTATTCAAATATTTCTGATTTTTATATTTTTTTAAATTTAAGGTTTCGAATGATTAACATACTTTTTGCATAGAATTGTTCTAGTAAGTAAGTATTATTTTACTGATGTATTTGCTCATTTGTAATCGTCGTCATCACATCACACAGTGGTTATAGGTTGAAACCTATTTTGGTAATATAACATTTAACTATATTGCGTAGCTCCTTGGGTTGATCAATTGTTCGCAGTTTTGAGCGATGGTGGAGAATCTTGGGCGTTTTTTGGATTCTATTAGTGATTTTCTTTCTTGTTGGTATTTCTTACATGTTAACTGACAGTGTGCTATGGTTTATCAATATATGGGTATGAGTGTATGTGTACATGTGTGTAAAGAGAGAGAGAGATACTAATGTTTCTTATACGCATAACAGTGAAGTAATGGATTTCCATGATGTTTTGTACTATTATTCTACTAGTGTAAAAGCCCGTCATAAGACGGGAATTAAATCCAAAAGCACAAATACCTAACGGCAATTTTACTTATTCAAAAGTATTTTTAAAAAACCACTGTGCATCACCACAGTACACGAACTACATAGCAGGTTCTATAAATATTTTTGTGCACACCGTAATGTTACTATTTTCGGGAGAGTACGTATAAGGGAAACAATACAATTTATGTCTAACTTTCAACCAAAGTTGCACCCCTTAGCGTTACTGATAGAAAAAGCTGGAATTTTATATAAATTGATTGCATTGGATGTCTTACTCCTTGCTGGAATAATCCAATGAATTAAATAATAATAATAATAATACAATTACTGTTTGATTCATTGAAATCATCATCATACCTGCTCTGTCTTTGTAAAAGGTAAAGGTAAAGGTAAAAGTAGTCCCATAACATATACAGCCGTAGGGGAGTGAAGTGTTAGAGACTTCAGTGTACTAGGTCCAGCATAGAGAGGTAGGGTGACCAGTCCCTTCCTCGCTGCCTTTTCCTTCCCTAACTGAAAGTCAGGTACCCATTTACAGTTGGGTAGACTGGAGTGTGTCGATACTGTGAATCGAACCCGGCACATTTGCCACGAGAGACCAATGCTCTAACCACTTTGCCAATCGGACGCTCTTTGTCTTTGTACACTTTCTTAATTTACAGTCATCTTTAATATCATCATTATTTTCTTTTATCATCATATTCTGTATCATCAACACTTAAGATAAAGATATACTCACGTCTGCTTTACCAAAGTCCACAACTTGTTTTTCCGCAAAGTTTTGCGAAGCTAAGTTTTATTTTCGTTTTCACTCACAGAATTATCGTTGCACGTGCGTGAAAGCGGTTCCTACTTGCTTATTATGTTTCTGTTCTATTTTTACACATAAACAGGTCAGTATCCAGCCCTACCCACATTTATTCGATCACACCACCAATCAAACTGTATTCAAACGTAATCAAAACGTGGGAAGTACTAGTAGTGCACGTGCGTGGCTGGTCGCGCGAAGACATGGACTGGACTGTGTAAGGACCGAAGGTTCCGCCGCACACGTGTCCTCCTTATCTCTGGTATTTTTGCGTGTTTCCCAGCTCACACTCTTCTGAGAAACCGCCATCAGTATAAGAGATTTTCACATATCCGGCGCTGGAAAAAAGGGCGCCTTGTTATCTACGAGTATATCTATTAACTATAGCATCTGCGGAGACATTAAGAATTGAAGTCTTACGACAAGTTCATTAATGTGGATAAATAAATATTACACACATAAAGATATGTTTCAGGCAGTAAATAAATAAACAAACAACACTCAAAGGTATGTTTCAGGCACTCGTGACAAATAAATAAGTAGAAAACTAGTTAACAGAAAAACAACAGAAACGAGTGACTTACCGTAGAATCGATTCCAAGACCTTCCGAACGGCACCACCGCCTAGCTAAGGAAGCCAATCCCACTATCCTCCCTGCCAACTAGGCACCACTAATGTGGAACTGATGACAAGAATCAGATAAGCGCCAGTGGAACAAGAGATGACAAGAATCAGATAAGCGCCAGTGGAACAAGAGATGAGAAGATGATGCTAGAGATGGATAAGACACACGTGGAGGAAACTTGACAGCATCACCAGGCAGTCCTTGTTCTGGGAACCCCCAGGGTAAGGGAGGTAGAGGGAAACCAAAGGACACATGGAGAAGAGAACTGAAGATAGGTATGAAGGGGTTGAAGAAGAGATGAAAAGACCTTGAGCTGATGGCACGTGACAGAAAGACTTAGCATATGCTTCTTGTGGAGTTGAAGGGTGATGGTGATGATGATGATGATGGTGATGATGAGGATGGTGATGATGATGATGATGATGATGATGATGATGATGATGATGATGAAGATGGTGATGATGATGATGATGATGATGATGATGATGATGATGATGATGATGATGATGATGATGATGATGATGATGATGATGATGATGATGATGATGATGATGATGATGATGATGATGATGAACTATTGCAGCCCGTACAGTCCCGGGGGGGTCTGTGGTGAGACAAAGTATAAGACTAGTGCTACCTCAGACATGGGGAGAAGACAACTGGTGACATAAATAAAAGGGATAAAGAAGACATGCGCAGACCTTGAACGGAAGTCACAAAACAGGAAATACATCATATATAAGGGAACATTGATTGATTTCCACCTTAGAGGTCATTAATACGAGGTAGTCCGTTGAGCTGGCAACTCCATCCTGTAAAACAAACTGCTACATATACCAATGTTGCAAAAGTATATGAACACTTTCTGCAAGGGGGAGGGGCAGTGCAGCGGTGGTTTAATGTTCTACAAGGAGCGATATTGGAAGAAGACAAAAGAAATGTGGCGTGCTATAATAGTGCATGCAGCCATAGCAACACACACACACACACTCACACACACTAGCACTGGTGAAAATTAACATGAGCAGCACCAAGTGTCCGTGCTGTCAATCTGCTCATCTCGTGGAGCCGACGTCCTTGAAGACATGTTCTACAATTTGCTAGCCTTCCGTACATGGGCCCTTGATTGTCTACCAGATTTTTAAAAAACAAGCATGATAACTAGTTTGTTCACATAAGGGTTTTTAGATAGGACGCGTCTTGAGGAAACCTGCTGATAGCATTACAAGACAGACCTTGGTCTATAATCCACAGGGTAAGATAGGTAGAGGGAGAAAAACAAACAACACACGGAGATGAGAACTGGAGACATACATGAAGGGGATGAAAAAGTCCTATGCCCTTGAGCTGGTGGCACAGGACTGGAGTAGTTGACACGAGTTCGTTGAAGGCCTATGCTCCTAGTATAAGTGGCACACAAAGGTGTAATGACATTGATTGATTTCCTAATGTGCGATCTAAGCATGCTATCGAATGAGTGGCTACATGGTGATTACTGAAGTAGAGATAATAATAATAATAGTCTCTTCCGTCATTACTGACTATGGGAATGCGCCCCTGAGGCGACAGTCCTCAGCTGCTTATTTTCCTGGTGTTCCTTACGTTTCCTCTTCTCTTCTGCTTGCCGTGAGAGCTTTTTTTTCGCCCAATTTAAGAATTATTGAAGATTGCTGAAGTATCATTCTTTAAACTAGCTATATCATGATAAGTAGCTTTTATAATTTTGTCAATTATATATTAATTCACATAAATTCAGAAAACCAGTTGACAGCAATACAAGGGAGTACTTATTCTGAACTGTCCAGGGTAAGAAAAATTGAGGAAGCCATCCTCCCCCCCCCCCCCCCCCCCCCCCCCCCCCCCACCCCTCATTAATTAAAAAAAACACGAAGAGGAGAACTAGACATTAAAGGAATACAAAAGACATTAAAAGTTTTGATTTTTTCTTGATTTTTCTTTATTAAATCTGAACTTCCGATTGGCAGAGTGGATAGAGCGCCGACCGCTCGCGACAAAGGTGCCGGGTTCGAAACACGGTGGCGTCACGCTCCAATCTACCCAGCTTGTAAATGGATACCTGACTCTGCACGTGATTTAGGGATGGAAAAGGCAGCGAGAAAGGGAACTGGTCACTCCATCTCTCGATCGTGGGCCTAGTATAGTGAAGTCTCTAACATTTCACTCCCTTACGGCAGTAAAATGAGATAGTTTGGAATATATATATATATATATATATATATATATATATATATATATATATATATATATATATATATATATATATATATATATATATATATATATATATATATATACATACAGGTATACCTCGGAGATATTGCGGCTTTCGGTTCCAGACCACCGCAATAAAGCGAATATCGCAATAAAGCGGGTCATACTAATTAATTTTTACTTCCCAGTGCAAATAAAAGCCTAAAATCATGTTTACACAATGTCTATTAAGTGCACAATAGCGCTAGGTCTGAAAAAAAAACAACAGTGTATTGTAAAATTTAAAATACTTTATTGCTAAAATAAAATGCTTATCTTCATCATCTGAGCCTTCAGCGAATCGTTATTTTTTTGCTGGTAAAGAGCCAAAATCCAGCGGAAGAAGAAGGCACGCTCTAATAAATAAACATGACTAATTTGAAAAAAGCGCAATATCTGCGAAGCGCAATAAAGCGAAGCGCAATGAAGCGAGGAATACCTGTATATATATATATATATATATATATATATATATATATATATATATATATATATATATATATATATATATATATATATATATACTTATATATATATAGAACAAATATTTATTTATTAAGTCCCTCTATTGTTGCTTGGTTTATTAAACTGTAGTTTTTATTGTCTTTATTTCCTTACCTTTGGCGGCTAGGTTGAATGGGACGCGCTTTCATTTAAAAAAAAAAAAAAGAGGACAGGAATGCTTGGTCTTTATTTGTTACAAGCCTATGCTCCACAGGGGCAATGAATGAATGAATTAATATTACTTCTAATATGAGTTTGTGCATGAGGCTCGCAACCTCATCATGTACAACAAATTGATACGTAAACCATCACTGGAACAGCACATAAATGCTTTGATAGAATCTTGTTGCAAAAATACCAGTTTCATTGCTTGCTACCATGCCCCGTACGGAGCAAAACAGGAAAAAGAAGTTCAATCGTATGGGTCATGACTTAGAACAGTGGTTCCCAAACGGTGTGGCGCCCCACACTGGTGCGGCGCGAGAGGAATGCAAGTGTGGCCGGAAGATTCAAAGACAATCAAGGATTTAGAGAGATTTTCCATAAATTCAAATGCCAAAAGTAAATATAAAGGTCATTTTCTGATTTATTTTGTTACCTGTGAAATAATATGGAAAATATTAGAAACCCTTTGAATTTTCCAGAAGTTTCCAGATTTTATTCAGTAATATAATTTATTTTATATCAAATAGATTTTAATAATAATACTAAAATAGTTACAAATAATGTAAAGTATTCAATGAAGCACTGCAATGAGTTGATTTTTTTGCTTTTGTAGGTATTAGCTTACTTACTTAGTCGTTCCTCTTCTACCGTGAGGTATAGAGGTTTGTAAGAGAGAGCGCCATACTATTGAAGGTATTAGCAAGAAAAAAAAAATGCGGTGCGAGCAAATTTTCATTCCGAAAGTTCTGCCCAGAGAAAAAACATTTGGAAACCACTGACTTATAAAAACTTTTTATGTGAAGACCTCTTTGTTCAAATATCGACCCAGCGTTTGCAGGTAGCTAAATAAAAATAAAAATAATGAGAGATAACTGAAAGCCTACAGCTCGGTTGGATAGAGAAGTTATAAACACTGGCCTTAATGAGAATTTTCCGCGCATTAATTTCTTGATCTGTGATCAGTAAAGTACACAGAAATAATTTTTGTTTCTTTGGAAACAGAAAGGTTGTGACAGTATTCTGTGTATTTTTCTCTGACATTATGACATGACATGACACTGTTCTCCATGTGCGTCCTATTGGTAGAGTGGTCGGAGTGCTAGCCTCTCGCGACAAAGGTCGATGGATCAAGACACGTTGGAGTCATGCTCCAGTCTACCCAGCTGTACATGTGTATCTGACTCTGGTCTTGAGTTAAGAAAGGCAAAGACAGCTCTAGTCTACCCAGCTGTAAATGGATACCTGACTCTGCTCGTGAGTTAAGGAAGTCAAAAGCAACGAGGTAAGCAACTGGTCACACCACCTTTAGATGCTGGACCGAGTATAGTAGCGTCTCTAACATTTCACTCCCCTATCACAGTTTTTGCTATGAGAATTTTGTTTCACTTTTCTACATAAGACAAGACATAAGCGGTGACGTCTCATATTTGAATATCCATAGACTGTTAAGGCAAACAAAAAACAATCACGTTCTACATATGACAGGACATAGACGCCCAGACAAGAAGAGAACAGTCAAGTAATATATATATATGAAAGGACATAGGAGGCCAGCCAAGCAAAGAGCAGTCAAGTATTGTATATGAAAGAACATAGACGGTTCAGACAAGCAAAGGCTAGTACTACATAAGAAAGGATATAGACGGCCCGGACAAGCAAAGACCAGTCTAGTGCTACATATAAAAGGGCATATACGTCCCAGACAAGCAAAGATCAGTCAAGCACTACATATAAAAGGATATAGACGGCCCAGACAAGCACAGAACAGTCAAGTGCTACATATGAAAGAACATAGACGGCCTAGACAAGCAAAGACCAGTCTAGTGCTACATATAAAAGGGCATATACGTCCCAGACAAGCACAGATGAGTCAAGTACTACATATAAAAGGATATAGACGGCCCAGACAAGTACAGAACAGTGAAGTGCTATATATGAAAGAACATAGACGGCGTAGACAAGCAAAGACCAGTCTAGTGCTACATATAAAAGAACATAGACGGCCTAGACAAGCAAAGACCAGTCAAGTATTTCATGTGAAAAGACAGACGGCTCAGACAAGCAAAAAACTGGACACTACAAAAGCATAGTAAAAATAGTAAACCTAAGGAACGTGAAAACGCTCACACACACGCTCCGTCAGGAGCATAGATCCACCACTAAAGTTGACCTTCTTACACTGTACTTGTGATAAAGCAGTTTTTTGTGCTCTTGCAACGGTAATTTCTTTAGCAATTTGTTATGCCAGCCCAGTGCTCAGTCATAAAGTAATCGCCTCTTACGACATGCTTGAGAAAGAAGTCGTCCTGTTCATTCTTTATTTTCTAAGAAACCCTCCCCCACAATTAGAAAAACCATACACACAGGCAATCACGGAAACAGACACTTTAATAATGTCCTGACTAAAGCGAAAGAAATGGAATGAACGAGAAAATGGGACACTAAGAGTCGTTGAAAAGAAACAATAACTTTCAGTTTTTGCATTTGTGTCTCCACACTGACGTGGGTAGAGGTTTGTGGTCAGTGTAACATAGGGAGCGTCCGATTGACAGAGTTGTTAGAGCGCTGGTCTCTCGCGGTACAGGTGACGGATTCGAATCACAGTATCGTCACACTCCAGTCTACCCAGCTGTAAATGAGCACCTGACTCTGCTCTCTTGTTAGGGATGTAGTAAAATTTACTGCTATGGGACTACTTTTACCTGTATGACTCATGTGGAGTTCCTGGGTCTCTGAGCAGACAAAGAAAGAAAAACGACCACTGCTTCTCAGGAATACCATAAACAGGCGACTAATATGTGCATGGTGCTGGCTACCTTGGTGCTGGCTACCTTGGTGCTGGCTACCTTGGTGCTGGCTACCTTGGTGCTGGCTACCTTACATATAACATACATTCTACATAAACCCCCACTGTAAAAACACATGTATACTTTAGTATAAGCTTCCTATAAGGGGATCATCTGAAGTGGTAGTTTCATGCCACTCGTTTTTTCCTTGTGAAAGGTAGTGAAAGGTACACGTCGTTTTTAATTGCATTGTATCTCCATACAAGGTGTTGGTGATGGAGGGATTTTGTGGTAGCAATTGCTTCTGTAAGTCTGCTTGTGCAAGGCATTCCAGGGGGTGGTGTTCTACTGTTTCTTACTTCTGTTTGTTACAGTGGTTGCAGAATGTTGCACGGTCTGGGGTCACTCTGTGCAAATGCTTGTTGAGAGGTACGATGATGGAGATAGTATGATAGACTTTCATAAATAGGTGCTTGTGTAGAAAGTAGGATGGAAATAACACGACTAGTTCATCAATGTAGAACTGATGGAAATAATATGACAAGATCATCAATGTAGAACTGATAGAAATAATATGACTAGATCATCAATGTAGAACAGATAGAAATAATATGACTAGATCATCAATATGGAACTGATGGAAATAATATGACTAGATCATCAATGTAGAACTGATGGAAATAATATGACTAGATCATCAATGTAGAACTGATAAAAGTAACATGACTAGTTCATCAATGTAGAACTGATGGAAGTAAAATGACTAGTTCATCAATGTAGAACTGATGGAAGTAACATGAATAGATCATCAATGTAGAACTGATGGAAGTAACATGAATAGATCATCAATGTAGAACTGATAGAAATAATATGACTAGATCATCAATGTAGAACTATAGAAAGAACCAGGCAAATACGAGTGGAACAAGATGTGAGGAGAAGTCTCTGGCTAGGAAACACATTGAGAGAACAAAACCAGTTAATAGAATTACAAGGTAGTCTTTGTTCTGGAATCCCCAGGGTAATAGAAATAGATGGCAAACAAAAAAGCAACAACAACAAAAACAAAGAAACAAACAAAAACCACACATAAACACACTTGGAGAAGGGAATTGGACAAATATGAAGGGGATGAAGAATACCTGGAAAGACCCTGAAGAGCTAGCACAGGACACGAGCACTTGGCATGTATTTGATCAAGATCTGAGTTCCACAGGGAGCAAACAAATAATGAATGAAGCAATGATAGCGACTGAGGTGTCATAATATGGCAGAAGGCCTTTTATCAAACGAAATCTGTTGTTTTTTGTTTTTTGTTTTTTTTTTAAATAATTCTTTCAACGTGTTTATTTTGTCAGATATTGTTAATTTACTCATAAACAAATTCAATTATCTTTAGTAAATGCGTTTAAAAAATTGTTTTTTAACTTTATTGTTTCGGTCCATTTTTGCAGTGAACCGTAATGGAAGGAGCTGAATTGCATTTCTTAGCCAAGTGTGTCGTATTATCGATTAGCGCCGACATTGCTGGAGGATTTATGTCATGTCGTTTATTCATCTGTCTTTTGGTCTTTCCCGCGTTCTGAAATCAGATCTTCTGCTGTTGTAGCCGTATATTGGTAATCTATCAGGCTCCATTCTCATGAGATGACAAAGCCACTTAATTTTTCTATATCTCTATAAACTTTAAGCAGTTTTAGTTTTTTGTGTTTTATTTTCCAGTAAGTCTTTTCTTGTTGTTTAATTCAATAAACCGTTTCGTAATTTAATTACGAAATTAATTTTTTACGAAAGTAATTTTGTGGGTTTTCTTTTTTAAACGAGAATTTATTTTTTAATTAAATAATGTTGTTTTAATAGATGCTTTTCGCAGACATTTCATTTGACTTGTGGCTATCTTTCTTTATTGTCATTTGTTTGGCGTCAGTCTCTGACACTTACAAAACAATACTGGTGTTATTGCTGTATTTATCATTTATTTATAATAAAAATAAAAAATAAAGTCATTTGGAGCTTAGAACGATATTTCAAAAGTGAGTTGACTTGATTGTTGACTTTACCGGCTTGTCCAGCTATATAATTCATAAACAGTCAAACTGTTAAAATATAATCACCCTTTATCTTTTTGTTCCAAATGGAGCATGGGAGTCACCATTTCAGCTGTTCCACAGGAAGCTTGTACCAAAGCATCCATGTCATCTTGCATCAGTAGTTTGTGCAGTTATTTGTTTTATATGAGATTGTCACTCCCACGCACAATCACATATCGACTAACTCTTTGAGCAGCCAAATTAATTAGTATGTAAAGAATTATTTTTCAAATTACCTAATTAACAATCTGGCAAATAATTAACAACTTGTGTTATTGAATATAGGCCTATTCGTCTATTGAATAAAAACATGTTTATGGCATTGTGATATTACATATAAGCTGGTCGTCTGCAACTTACATGTAGTTGGAAAAGTGGTCCTTAGATGTAAAAAGGTTGTCTTAGAGCATGCTTGAGAATACGTTCTTCTATCATTGTCTCCTCTGGAACTGTTCGGGGCTGTTACTTCATCGCTCAGCGGCAGCATGCATCACACTAACTAGAAGTGAATCTTGCTGAAGGTTGGGGCGACTGCAACATTGGCAGCAAGACAGTATTTGTGCCCGGAATGTTGTGTCAGTCTGATAATGACAAATGAGAGGCTGCGAGTCCTGGAACATCCTAATCAAGTCGTTGTAATTTTCACGAGACCGGAATATTCCCGTGACGACTCGTTTAGTCGGGGTCAGTGTTTCCCAAACTTACAATAAATGCGTACCCTTTATGAGAGTTTGTTCTTAGCGGTGTGTACCACACTCAGGCGAGGAGAATTTGGAGGTTGTTTTAATAATCCCATACTATCTACACTAGCACATATATAATATATGTTATTGGTATATATATATATATATATATATATATATATATATATATATATATATATATATATATATATATATATATATATATATATATATATATATATATATATATATATATATATATACGTGTAAATTATACAATATATAGATGTATTAATTTAAAAATAAAACGTACACTTATTATTTGTGTATTTCTGGAATATACCGTTCTTATATATTAAACTTTAATTAATTGTTTTCTGCAGCTAAAATAAAAAAAAGTATGATCTAAAAAAGTAGCGTCCGATTGGCAGAGTCGTTAGAGATACTGGGTTCGAAACGCGGTGGCATCACGCTTCATTGTACCCAGCTGTAGATGGGTACCTGACTCTGCTCTTGAATTAGGGAAGGAAAAGGCGGCGAGGAAGGAATTAGTCACCCCACCTCTCGAATCTGGACCTAGTATAGGGAAGTCTCTAACACTTTAGTTCACTACAACAGTATCTGTCATGAGACTACCGTTATCTTTAAACTACTATCACTATTAATTTAACAAGCTAGTGTGTGCTAGTGTGTCCTGGATATCTGAACAATATTTGACAGTACCCGAAGAAATAAAGTAATACGCCAGACTACTACAAACTAGCAAATCCTGTGACATGTGCAATGATACTATAGTCCTACACACTCGCCCAATAGTGTAACTATCGCCCTGTTGGACCGGGTACGTCCCGGGGGCCCCGTGCATAGAAAGGGTGGGGGAGGGGGGCCATCGAGTGGTCAGAAGGAACCCTCGCCCTTATACAAATCATTTTAATTTTCTTTGTTCATGTGTCAAACGTTATTTTCATGTCCCAGTTTCTCATTTCTCATATAGGAATATTTCCTTGGTACTGTGACGGTATTGCCTCCCCTGCTTTGCAGTAGTGGTCCAACAGTGACCAAACTCAAGAGTATCTAATATAGACTTCAATGGAGTCTATTTGTACACAAGATTTCTCTTGGCAGAAATGTAGATAGAAGAGTAGTAAAGCTTCTATCACATGGGAGTCTTCACAAGAAATTCAGGTAAGCAAAAACAATGCTAGCTGTCGCTAAGCACGTTAATTCCGTACCCTGCCGACCACTTTTGTGAAGAATTTAAGCACTTATTTATCAGCTCGTTAAGCCCCCACCCCTGATTTACTCAGTGGAATTCTCTTATTTAAGTATAGCTCTGTTTAGAATGTGTGTAGTAATTGACTGAGACAAACATGCAGTAACTTTAAAATGATCAAATCGAAGTTAAATTTGTAACATTAAAAGTAACAAAATTTAATCACCACTTTAGTTTTAACAGTTTGAAAATAATTTGAATAGTTATGGGTAAAGAAAAGCTATCATCCTCGTATTTGGGATTGCGAAAAGGGTAAGAAAGTTCAGATGGCAGCATATATTTGAACTTAGCTGCCAATGACGGTTCTGTCTTTTCACACTGATTACTCGTCTCTGGTCAAGGTTGTCGGGTGTAGCTCGTCTCCCAGAATCTTCAAGGAAAGTCTACACAGTGTTCTGTGTCTTAAAGCGTAGACCACTGATCCCGTCTTGTTCCAGAAATAGTACGTTCTGCTGGTACCACCAATAAGCCAATCCTGGCTACAGACTTGTCGCACAGATGAATAAAAGAGACGAATCGTTCTCTTTCAACACGTATCTGGTATTTCTTTTAATTTTAACATAGATTGCCCCTTCTGACTCCGTGTTTCTTCAATGTCCTAGTCCCAGTTGTTCCTTATTAAAATTTGAAAGAGATTTCCTGTGCTTTATAAGTCTTATCTGGTTCTCCAATAAAAGGTCGGATAACAATTAAGAATTATGAATCTAGTTCTTCCTCTGGCAAAGATCTGATGTCTTGGCGAGCGTGCAAATCACAGAGAAATCAGACTGTAAAGTTGTCAGCCCATATTCCCTCCAGTGATGTTATGAATCTAATCAGAAAGATCCAATCATTTCAAATCATGCAGGATAGGCTGTGATATTTCAAAATAGTCACACGTGAAATAAGGTGTGTGCCTGCAAAGGTCACGTATTACCATATATGGACATCTGATGCCTTGTATACACTCTTACAAACACATTTGTAGACTCATATTGTCTCAAATGTAATAAATCCATGATTACTTTTTAACCAAGGACCGGAAGCAATTACATCACATTTGTCTGCCCACATGTGACACACAGTCAGTAATCTCGTTATCTGTCGTATGAGTGCGCAAACCCCGGGTCTTATCGGTGAATTAAGCCAGTAGCGCAGACCGATGTAAGTTTAGTCGGCTGCGCCTATAACCACAAATCTGTATTAGCACTCCTTGCAAATGTGACATTTATCACCTACAGGGTGATTTGATAAAATCACATATCTGCTACTTAGCAGACAAATAAATAAATAAAGAAAGAAAGAAAGAAAGAAAAAAAGAAAGAAAGAAAGAAAGAAAGAAAGAAAGAAAGAAAGAAAGAAAGAGAAAAAAAAGTGCGATAATTGGCAGCACATAATAAAAATCAATACCACAAATGTACCGATACTGCCGGAGAGAACCAAAGATCGATAGAGGTCGCCCCGTTTCGTCACAGGTACTTCAAAAAGGTTTTTAAGTTCTGATATGTCGAATTGTATAGCCAATCCTGTGACTCAATCATGTTCTCTTGACTTGCAATAAATAGTCTCTTAATTACTGATTTCGAACGTTATTTCCCTACAACTGACCACTCTGATGGAGTCTCTATACAAGGAAAGTTTAACTTAACTTGTGTACCCCTTAAATTGTAGTTACGCTACCGCACTGACCCCTAACTTGTAGTATAGGAGGGGTCGTCCACATATGGCGCGTAATGATGATAGATAAGGCTGGTGGTGATGATGATATTAGTGTTTAAACAGTAAAGCATACAGTACAGGAAAGATGACTTAACGATAGAGACAGACTGAAAACATGGCCACAACTCACCTGTAATTTAATCGATAACGTCTGAAACAGAACGCCTATTTTATTAGGGACAGAATTGATTTGTGAGAGAGCTTAGTTAGCAGCAGGACAAGAAAATAAAATTGTCAAAACTGTCATCTTACAATGCAATGATTTTTCTCCGAATTGTTTGGCCGAACACCATCCTATATCCTATATATAAAATCCCAGCTTTTTCTGTCAGTGCGTAACGCTAAGGTTGCAACTTTAATTGAAAGTTTGACATTAATTGTATTGCTTCCCTTATATGTACTCTCCCGAAAATAGTAACACTTACCAAAGAACAATGCGCAAATGACGGTGTGCACAAAAATATATTTATAGAATGTATGATCCCGTACACACACATTGGGATCCTCGCTGCTGCTACGTAGTTCGTGTACTGTGGTGATGCACAGTGGTTTTGTAAAATACTTTTGAATAAGTAAAATTGCCGTTTAGTATTGGTGCTTTTGAATGTAATTCCCGTCTTATGACGGGCTTTTACACTAGTCACTAAGAATTGCTTATCTGGATCATCGTTCTACTTTTCGCTTCTTATGGAGCACGTAGCCACTCCTGTAGCTGATCCCGTTGCAGGAGGCCTGCACCAAACATTCACGTGCTCTTATAGTGCAGGTTTCTGTAGCAATTTGTATTACATTATGACGTTGTCAGTCTCATGCCCGACCTCATATTAGTTGCCTTATACGACATGCCTGAGGAAGTAGTAGTACTATTCTTGCTTTGTCTCATCGGAGACCTCCGGGAACTACAAGAGACATGTCAGCATTATAATCTCATTATAATCTTATTATAATCTCATCGGAGACCTCTGGGAACTACACGAGACATGTCAGCATTATAATCTTATTATAATCTCATCGGAGACCTCCGGGAACTATACGAGACATGTCAGCATTATAATCTCATTATAATCTTATTATAATCTCATCGGAGACGTCCGGGAACTACACGAGACATGTCAGCATTATAATCTCATTATAATCTTATTATAATCTCATCGGAGGACTCCTGGAACTACACGAGACATGTCAGCATTATAATTTCATTATAATCTTATTATAATCTCATCGGAGACCTCCAGGAACTACAAGAGACATGTCAGCATTATAATCTCATTATAACCTTATTATAATCTCATCGGAGACCTCCGGGAACTACACGTGACATGTCAGCATTATACATCTATAAATCAGGTACAGTATTATCAGAGCACTTCCGTGAATCATGTTCCCCTGCCTCTTCCATTCCACGTCTTCCCCCCCCCCCCCCCCCCCTCCTTCCATCCTCTTCCCCTCCTCCCCAAAAAAAAACTTTGAACAACTTATAATTGATAATCACAGTGCTAAACTATGTTCTGAGTTATAGTTCTCAGTCAAGACTTATCACCAGCGTCTTCATTCGTCATTACGCGGCCTTCTCAAATGGAGATTGACCATTTAAGAGCAACTGGACCATGTTGATCTACCGATTGATGCCAAGACATCATTTGGTAGATCTCTAGGTGACGGAAAAGGGAGGGCCGAGAGAGAATATTTCACCTTAATAAACTTCGGACTAGCTTTTTCCCAACGGCACTTAATAGTGTGGTGTTCCTCAGATTCAAAGGTACCGGTACTTTCACTTCATTCCCATCGAATACCCTCAAGTTAGCTAACTAAAACTCACTTTATTCGTTAACCGTTGTTTTTGTTGTTTAACTATGGCTGCTGAGACTCCTTGGTATTATCTACACTGTATATCTAGGCTTTTCCTGTGGCTTTTCTGCCATCCCGAAACGTGTTGAGTTGAAGTCATTAGCTCCAGTTTCTCCAGCTTGGCTTGCAATCAAAGGATCATCACATCTGGTTCCAAGCATGAGGAAGAAATGTGTGGCTTACTGTGCATTCCCCGTCATCAAAGGGGGCTCGACAGATATGCAGAGCTAAAATAATGTGCTTGGGGCCTGGGCTGTCCCAAGGAATTGTCACGTCCAATAAAGAGCTACTTCTCAGCTCCGCGTGCCTATAATGGGCCCAAGTGAGATCCTCCTGCTTGCAGCCAACCAGGTAACATTCAGAGTTACGCCCTGGGCTCAAGTGACTCCTCCAAGCTTAGTGTGCAATGCTGGGTTCTCTACATGTTTCACCACATGTGGAATCCCTGGCAGTTTGTAAATTTTAAGAGTAAATGAGGGAATAATTGGCCTCACGGGCAGAGGTTCACTTCCACATCTGTTTACCATAGCATTGTGCCTATCTGATGGTCATATAAAGATGACTCCAGATATGATTCCATGCATGTTTCGTGAACTGTAGAAGATAAAAAGCTAACGATGAAACTCGGTCAAAACAACATTCGGTGAAATATTTAGTTTTAATTTTCCACATCTCTGCTGATGAGATTGCAGGAAGCATGTCTTACGGCAGAGACAAAAGTTACATGCAGGCTGAAATTATTCCAAGTTCCAGACAATTTAAAACCTGAAAACAGTCATGACTTATCAAGGTAAATGTTTAGAGATATCAGTGTTCTTAAAGTAGATCACGACACCTTCTGGGCTGCTTACCGCTGACTTGGAGAATAGAAAGCAACAAATTATAGCACGTTTCACTAGCTTTGCCCAACTTCAAATGTAATTATCTGATTAACCGTCGAACGTATTAATGCCATTTTTTGCATACGATGTTATATTGGGTTAGACCCAACAAATATATACTTTATATTTGTGCATCTTGTCCAGTTCACATAAACGGATGAAATCCTTTGATCTTTGTCGGCATACTAATTATTGTGTATCGAAAAAAGAAATGTTACCACTTCAGTCACAGATTCTGTCTTAAATGATGTGCATGGGAGATACTCGTGACATTGTTTGTCATTGACATTTAATGCGCTACCAAACTGGACCTTCATTGATCTAATTATTTCAATAGGTATCACCACTTTGCGGTTCATAAATATCATAATGGAAAGTTTCTCCTCTACTGTGCTTGTAAATAACGGTAAGGTCATCTTTAAAGAAATTAAACTTCATCCGAATCATAATCAGATGTCTCTGAGAAATTGATAATCAATCTCGGCTGAATGAAGGACAAACCATCATTCGTCCAATATTCCTCTTCCTCTTGTAACACATGGTTCTCACATTTCTTCCAATAATCCCTGGCTATGTTCGAGATGGCGGCTTTTGTAAGTATTTCAACATCTTTTAATTTGAACGTCCTATTTTCTGTTGCTACCTGTTCCTTAATTTTAGCCCAGACTAATTCTATTGGGTTTAAGTGAGAATGGTAAGGAGGCAATCTTAAACATCTGTGACCATGTTATTGGATTGCCTTGTCTATGTGAAATATCTTTGTATGCTGTGTATTTTTTACAATTTCAAGTAATTCAGGCTTCAGGGACATTTCGTTGAATGGAATGTTGTTTTTGGTCAGCCAAATCTTTATTACATCTTTAGTACTTGATGAATTTGGAACTTTATCTTCTGGTGCCACAACGTTGTGATATGAAGCATTGTCCATTATCAAACACGACGGTCTATCCAATGAAGGAAGTACATGATTCACAATCCAATCTTGAAATATCTTGCCATTCATCTCTGTATGATAATCCCTATTATCTGTGGATTTTGAAACAAATATGAGTTCAGTATTATTTAGAAGCCAATGATGGCTGCTTCCTGCATGTGCAATTATTAGGCGCTGTCCTTTGCTGCTTGGCACTAGTCTCTTAGTTGTTCCATCAGATGATTGCCATTCTCGTTCATTACTGTGGTGCGCATTGATCCAAGTTTCATCTAAATACACAAAATCATAACAATCTCTTCTCAATTCTCTGACCTCGCGTAAATATTTGCTTCTCATTGCAACTATATGAGGCTTCTCACAAATAAGGTTTCTACTACCAACATATTTTCTAAAAGTGAATCCCAAACTCCTAATAGTCCTCCATAGCGTAGATTTGGAAATATCAATGTCATTATTCTTTCTTAACCAAATTTTCAATTTCCTTAAAGTCACTGCCTCATTATTGTGAAACATATTGCAAATTTCTCTGCGGATCAATTCTCTGTCAAAATTATCCACCACTCTTGGCCTAATTTTCGTGTGTAAAACACTGGAATTAGACATTTCAGATGTCGCTATCCAGCGGTGCAATGATCGTTTGATTATCCCCAAGGCGTGAATAGTCCTCTTTTGTGGGTTTGAAATAGAATGATATAGTTTTCCTCGAGTAGCTTCATTGCAGAAATACTTAAAAATCCTATTTGTGATTTGCTGTAATGTCATAAAATGTACTCGCAGACTCATTTTTCCTTCTTAATCACACAATATTTTTTGTAGACACACCTCTGATTGACAATGTGTGCGTTGCACCGGATATAAACTGTTTTATGTTCAAGAAGTGCGATTTCACGCAATTTCACTCAAAAATCATGCCAATTGCTTGATAAACCAAAAATGTGCAAATGAGGTCGTATAATTTACTGTAGACATTTCAATATGTGTGCGTGTGATGTGTGTTGGCAAGTAGGATTTTATATTATATCGCAAAGAAACGAAAATTGAAACCAATGGCCGCATTTTAATGAAAAATTTAATTCATAGGGTCTATACCATTTCAAATTCACACACAAAATTTCACTTATATGCGTTATATATTCGCTGAGATATAGCATTTTGAAGTTGGGCAAAGCTAGTGAAACGTGCTTTTTTTTTTATAGTATTGCTCGTCTCTGTAACTATACACCTAGGGGACATAATTCTAAATTCGCGACGTCCTTGATTTATAGTGATTGTCTACCTTGCTTAAAATCGAATTGTTCTAGATTAAAATGTCTAATTACTACTGAAAAGTGAATTCACGTGGAGTTTGATATCCTATCATGTCTCGGTGAAACTTTCTGTCCCTAATAGAATTGATCATTTTCGTTGCTGACCTTGTTTTGTTTTTTTTTAATTCAGGATCTTAAAGTGTCCAGTGTTCTTTCATGCTGCCATCCTCTTATTCCGTCAGTTTTGCCCGTCATTTTGGTCCAGCCATGTGATCCTAATCGTGGAGTTTTGATTAATCGACAGAAAAATGTTATCGATTAGTTAGTTAATCGTCAAAGATCCGAGCTCTTACATGCATATATATATATATATATATATATATATATATATATATATATATATATATATATATATATATATATATATATATATATATATATATAGATATAGAGAGAGAGAGAGAGAGAGAGAGAGAGAGAGAGAGAGAGAGAGAGAGAGAGAGAGAGAGAGAGAGAGAGAGAGAGAGAGAGAGAGAGAGAGAGAGAGAGAAACTACCTTCTATCTAATCACTTACATCATATGAATTGATTTATTTTGATTTCCATAAAATTTCCCAATGCAATAAAGCGGCAAAATATAAATGTAGCAGTAGAGCTTAAACATATTTTCCCAGTATCTCAAGAACGCCCGGGGCATATAGCCAGGTATATTTTGATCTTTGCGTGCAATGTATACTTTAAAAAATGCATTAATTGAAAAAAAGGGAGAACCCAGTTGTTTCAATTTTATAATCTATTTGTGTGTGTGTGTGAATGTCACATTTTGTCGGTGCAGTAACGGAGGATGTAGTTCACGGGGTCTCTGAGGGATCTCAAAGACAGAATAGAAATTACAGCTCATTAGGCAGCGCGTAATGTGCTACTGATATGAGGTTAGGCATGGGGCTTGGCAACATCATGATGTAAAATGAAGTGCTACATAAACCATCGCTCTAACCGCACATGAATGGTTTAGTGCCTTCTTCTTACAAGAGGGCAGCTACAGAGAGAGGACCATGCTCCATAAGGAGAAAAAATGGAAAAGATTATGATGATGAACACGGAGTTGGGAAGAATTTACCACAGGGCCAACGAATCCGGTGAAATGCTTCCGCAAACAATCCACTTCTGCAAACAATCCACTTCTGCAAACAATCCACTTCTGCAAACAATCCACTTCTGCAAACAATCCACTTCTGCAAACAATCCACTTCTGCAAACACTGACTGAACTAACTCTACTCGGTGCTCCAGTTACATTTTCGCTACATTGAAAAATAAATTCCACTACGGTGTTATGTCAGATTTATATGGTATTATGTCAAGCTTTACAAAGACCTAGGCGTCTGTATCCTTTATATGGTCACTTGTGACTGGAAGGACGCGAAATGTCCGGCATTTCCGCAGACCCTCTGCTCTCGAGGCGTCTGTATCCCTTATATAGTCACAAATGACCAAATTCAAAGATGGATTAGAGGGCAAGTTCCGTATCCTACTAGTGACAGGCGGTTGCTATTGGTGTCAGACTGTAGCGGCCAGACCGTTCCTCTGACGTCCAGGCCGGGTCTTGCTGCATGGGCAACAGCTTGATCTACAATTGCCCAACCTCGTGCCACCGAAAGTTATTTCGAGAGGTACGCTCCTATGGTCATTTGGAAGGGAAGATAACGAAGACCTAACAATGAATTCAGGGCTATGGAGTGGAAGTCGTGGAGTCGGTCGTTTTTTAGTGGAGTTGAAGTCTGTAAAAAATATCTGGACTCCGAATCGGAATTTTATTCCAAATGGCTAGTAAAATATTTTAGTCGGAGTCATGAGTTGGATTTATAAAATTCAGGAGTCGAAAAGTTCTTTGGCCGACTCCAAAACCCTGAAAATGATATCGGTTTCCTACAACTGATTCTGCTACCATTTTCCATGTTTTGTATTTTCCATTATAATTGTTCAGTAGTCTCCTAAATTATTTATACAAGTTTTACAAAAATTATTCTTCTCTATGTGTAAACCTGACATTTTGAACTTGACCGTCCTAGCCTGCATCTTCTTTGGTACTTGGCCACTCACAAAGCAATGAGTGACCATCACGCCTGGTGGCGTCTTGTAAAGCAGCAACAAACTGCCTCCACTTTGCTCAGTCGGCAGCCATCCGTCGTGTGGACCAGCCTTCTGGTGGCATTGGATCACACGCCAATTAGTAAGTCTGGTCTGCACCAGCTGAGCCCGCCGAGTTGAGAAGTTCTTTGGAGTTGCAAGCAAGCCCAACACCTCATCTCCATGTGCCGCAAGGATGAAAGAGTGAAGAGGAAGAAAAAGCCCAAGCTGTGGTTCTTGCTTTGCATCTCTGCATCCACAGTTCTCCGCCAGGTAGCTTTTGGCTGGCCTCACTTTCCTTCTGGAGTCCATAGCATGGCAATTCTGGCGATGGTGTCCGGGTCTCGTCTGAGGATGTGGCCAACCTACTTTCTGTGTCTTCCCGCCATGATGGTGCACATGTCTGCTTGGTAGCTTACGGAAGCAGCAACAGATGAACAAGCTTTGCTGCGGGACGGATATCCAGAGTCTGAGGTTCGTATGATTGTGCGCCAGTCTACTCTGCTCTTGAGTGTGGGAAGTAAAATGCAGCAAGGAAGGAAACCTGCCGCCCAACCTCATAAAAAAGTTTTATCTAGTATAGTAAAGTCTCTTTTCTTTTTTGTTAAAAAATAAATAAAATATTGTCGTGCATTTACGAGGCACGACCCGTTCAACCTAGACACAGGTCTGCCGGTTATATTTGGGCGCATATCCAAATATAAAAGACCGTCTGGTCTGGTATTTAACACTCCACTCCCCAACGGCTATGGAACTACCTTCACTTTACCTTTGCAAACTTAG
>JAMPIV010010188.1:0-7500 GCA_024509875.1 Oreohelix idahoensis
TTTTTTGTTTTGGGTTTTTTTTGTGGGTGTTGGGTTGGTTTTTTTGGGGTTTGGGGTTTTTGGGGGGTTTTTTTGTTTTTTTTTTTTGGGGGTGGTTTGGGGGGGGGTTGTTTGTTGGGTGTGGTGGTGGTTGTGGGGGTTGGTGGTGTGGTGGGGTTGTTGGGGGGGTTGTTTTGTTGTGTTTTTTGTGGTTGTTTGGGTTTGTGGGTTGGGGGTTGGGGGTTTTTGGGTGGGTTTGGTTGGGGGGGGGGTTGGGGGTTTTTGGGGGGGGGGTTTTTTTGTTTGGTTTTTTTTTGGGGTGTTGTTTTTTTGGGTTGTTTTTGGGGGGGGGGGGGGTTTGGTTTTGGGGGGGGGGGGGGGGTTTTTTGGGGGTTTGTTTTTTGGGGGTTTGTGGGTGTTTTTTGTTTTTGGGTGTTGGGTTTTTTGTGGGGGGGTTGTGGGGGGGGTTTTGTTTTGGGTTTTTTTTTGTGGGTTTTTGGGGGGTGTTTTTTTTTGGGGGGGGTGGGGGTTTGGGGGGGTGGGGGGGGGGGGGGTGGGTTTTTGGGTTGTTGGGGTTTGGGTTGTTTTGGGTGGGGTTTGGGTTGGTGGTTGGGGGTTGGGGGGGTTGTGGTTGGTTGGGGGGGGGGGTTTTGGGGTTGGGGGGGGGGTTTGGGGGGTGTTGGGGTGTTTGGGGGGGGGTTTTTTTTTTGGGTTTTTTTTTTGGTGGTTTTTGGGGGGTTTTTTGGTTTTGGTTTTTGTGTGGTTTTGTGTTTGTGGTTTGGGGGTGTTGGGGTTTTTGGGTGTTTTTTTTGGGGTTTTGGGGGTTTTTGGTTGTGGGGGGGTGGGGGGGGGGGGGTGTGGGGGGGGGGGGGGGTGGGGGGGGAGTGTTTGGGGGGGTGGGGGGGGTGTTGGGTTGGGGGGGGGGGGTGGGGTTTGGGGGGGGGGGGTTGTTTGGGGGGGGGGGGGGGGGGGGGGGGGGGGGGTGTTTTTTTTTTTTTTTTTTTGGGGGGGGGGGGGGGGGGGGTTTTTGTTGGGGTGGTTGTTTGTGGGTTGGGTTTTGGGGTGTGTGTGTGGGTGGGGGGGTTTGGGGGGGTGGGGGTTGGTGTGGTGTTTGGGTGTGGTGGGGGTTTGTTGGGTTTGTGGGGTTGGGTTGGGGGGGTTGGGGGTTGGGTGGGGTTTGGTTTGGGGTGGTGTGGGGGTTTTGGTTTTTTGGGTTGTTGGGGGGTTGTGGGGGGGTTGTTTTTGGGGTTGGGGGGGGGGTGGGGTGGGGGTTTTTGGTTGTTGGTTGTGTTGGGTGTGGGGGGTTTGTTGTTTGTTTTGGGTTTTGTGTGTTTGTTTTTTTTTGGGGTTTGGTTGGGTTGGGTGGTTGGGGGGGTTGGGGTTTGGGGGGTTTTTTTTGGGGGGGTTTGGGTGGGGGGGGGTTGTTGGGGGTGTGGGGGGGGGGGGGGGGGGTTGTGTTTTGTGTTGTTTTTTTTGGGGTTGGTTTTTTTGGGGGGGGTGGGGGTTTTTGGGGGGGGTTGGTTGTTTTGTGTTTGGTTTTTGTGTGTTGGTGTGGGGGTGGTTGGGTTTTTGTTGGGTGGTGGGTTTGGGTTGGTTTGGTTTGGGTTTTTTGGGGTGTTGGTGTGGTTGGTTGGGTGGGGTTTGGTGTGGGTGGGGGGTGGGGGTTGGGGGGTTTGGGGTTTTTTGGGTTGTTGGTTGGGTTGGGGGGGGGGGGTTTTGGGGGGGGGGTGTGGGGTTTTGTTGGGGGGTTGGTTTGGGTTTGGGGGGTGTTGTTGGGGGGTTTTGGGGGGGGGGGGGGGTGTTTGGTGTGGGGGGTGGGGTTTTTTTTGTGGGGGTTTGGTTTTTGGGTTTTGTGGGGGGGGTGTTGTTTTTTTTTTTTGTGTGGGGGGTTTTGGGGTGTGTTTTTGGGTGGGGGGGGTTTGGGGGGGGGGGGGGTTTTGGGGGGGGGTGGGGGGGGGTTTTGTGGGGGTGGGGGGGGGGGGGGGGGGTTTTTTTTTTTTTTTTGGGGGGGGGGGGGTGGTTGGGGGGGGGGGGGGTTTTGGTTGGTTTGGTTGGTTTTTGGTTGGGGTTTGTTTGGTTTGGGGTTTTTTTTGGGGGGTGGGGGTGTGGGTTGGGTTTGTTTTTTTTTTTGGGGGTTTGTTTTTGTTTTTTTTTGTTGGGTGTTGGGGGTGGGGGTTTTTTTTGGGGGGGGTTGGGGGTTTGGGGTTGGGGTTTTTTGGGGGGTGGGGGTTGGGTGGGGGGGGTTTGTTTTTTGGTTTTGGTTGGGTTTTTGGGTTGGGGTTGGGGTTGGGGGGGGGGGGGGGGGGGGGGGGTTGGGGGGGGGGGGGGGGGTGGTTTTTGGGGGGGGGGGGGTGGGGTTTTTTTGGGGGGGGGGGGGGGGTTTGGGGGGTTTTTTTTTGGGGTTTTTTTTTTTTTTGTTTTTTTTGTTTTGGGGTTTTTGTGGTTGGGGGGGGGGTTGTTTTGGTGGGGGGGGGGGGGGGGTTTTTTTTGTGGGTTTTTGGGGGGGGGGGGTTTTTGGGTTTTTTTTTTTTTGGGGGGGGGGGTGTTTTTTGGTGGTGTGGGTGGTTTGGGGGGGGGTTTTTGGGTTTGGGGTGGTTGGGGGGGGGGGTGGGTTGGGGGGGGTGGGTGTGTTTTGTGTTTTTGGTTGTGGGGTTTTTTTTTGTTGTTGTGTTGGTGTTTTTGGGGGTTTGTGGGGGTGTTTGGGGGTTTTGGTTTGGTGGGGGTTTTTTTTTTTGGGGGGGGTTGGTTTTGGGGGGGGGGGTTGGTTTTTGGGGGTTTTTTGGGTTTGGGGGGGGGGTTGGGGTTTGTGGGGTGGGGGGGGGGGTTTTTTTTGGGGGTGGGGGGGGGGGGGGGTTTTTGGGTTTGGGGGTTTTTTTGTTTGGGGGTTGGGGTTTTTTTTTTTTTTTTTTGGGTTTGGGGTTTTTTTGGGTGTTTTGGGGGGGGGGGGTTGTGGGGGGGTTGTTTTTGGGGGGGGGTGGGGTTTTTTTTTTTTTTGTTTGTTTTTTTTTTGGGTGGGGGGGGTTGGGTGGTTTGGGGGGGGGGGGTGGGGTTTTGTTGGGGGTGTGGGGGGGGGTGGGGGGTTGGTGGGTGGGTTTTGGTTTTGGTTTGGGTTTTGTGGGTTGTGGGGGGGGGGGGGGGGTTTGGGGTGGGTGTTTTGGGGTTTGGGGTTTTTGTTTGGGGTTGGGGTTTTTGTTTGTTGGTTTGTTGGGGTTTTGGTTGGGTGGGTTGGTTTTTGGGGTTTGGTTTTGTTGTTTTGTTTGGTTTGGTGTTTTTGGGGGGGGGGGGGGGGGGGGGTTTTGGGGGGGGGGGGGGGGTGTTTGGGGTTTGTGGGTTTTTGGGGTTTTTGGTTTGGTTGTTTGGGGGGTTTTGGTTTTTTTTTGGGTTTTGGTGGGGTGTTTTGGTTTTTTGGGTTGTTTTGGGGGGGGGGGGGGTGTTTTTTTTTTGTGTGTGTTTTGGGGGTGGGTGGGGGGGGGGGGTGGGTTTTTTTTGGGGTTTTTTTTTGTGTGTTGGGGGGTTGTTTTTTGGGTGTTTGGGGGGGGGGTGGGGGGGGGGGGGGGGGGGGGGGGGTTTTGGTTTTTTTGGGGGGGTTTGTGGTTTTTTTTTTGGTGGTGTGTTGGGTGGGTGTTGGGTTTTTTTGGGTTTGGGGTTTGGGTGGGGGTTTGGGTTTGGTTTTTGGTTTTTTGGTTTTTTGGGTTGGTTTTTGGTTTGTGGTTGGGGGGGGGGGGGGGTGGGTTTTTTTTTTTTGGGTTTTGGGGTTTGGTTGGGTTGGTGGGGTTTTTTTTTTGTTTGGGGGGTTTTTTGTTTTTGTTTTGTTGGGGGTTGGGTTTTTTGTTGGGGGGGGTTTTTTTTTTGGTGGGGGGGTTGGTTTGGGGGGGGGGGGGGGTTTTTTTTGGGGGGTTTTTTGTTTTGGGGTGGGGGGGGTTTGGTTTTTTGGGGGTTTTGGTTTTTTTGGGTGGGGGTTTTTTGTGGTTGGGTGGGGTGGGGTTGGGGGGTTTGTGGGTTTGGGGGGGGGGGTTTTTTTTTTTTTGTTTTTTTTTTTTTTTTGGGGTTTTTTTTTGGGGGGTTTTTTTTTTGGGGGTGGGGGGGGGGGGGGGTTATGGGGGGGTTGGGTTGGTTTGTTTTGGTTGGGGGGTTGGGGTGGTTGTTGGGGGTTTGGTTGTTTTTTTGGTTTGGTTTTATTGGTGTTTTTTGGTTTTTGGTGGGGTGGGTGGGTGTTTGTTTGTTGTTGGGGTTGGTGGGTTTTTGTTGGTTTGGTTTTTTGTGTGGGGTTTGTGTTGTTGTTGGTTGGGTTTGGGTTTTTTTGGTTTTGTTTTTTGGGGGGTTTTTTTTTTTGGGGGGTTGGGGGGGGGGGGGTTTTTTTTGTTTTGGGGGGGTTTTTTTGGGGTTGGGGGGTTGTTTTTTTTTTGGGTTTTTTTGGTGGGGGTGTGTGGTTTTTTTTGTGTGGGGGGGGTTTGGGGGGGGGGGGTTTTGGGGGGGGGTGTGGGGTTTGTTTTTGGGGGGGGGTTTTTTTTTTTTTGGTTTTTTTGGGTTTTTTTTTTTTTTTTTTGGGGGGGGGGGTGTGGGGGTTTTTTTTTTTTTTTTGGGGGGGGGGGGGGGGGGTGTTTGGGGGTGTTTGTGTTGGGGTTGTGTGGGGTTTTTTTTTTTGTTTTTTTTGGTTTTTGGGGGGTTTTTTTTTGGGGGTTTTTTGGTTTTTGGGGGTGTTTTTTGTGGTTTTGGGGGGGGGTTTTTTTTTTTTTGGTTTTTTTTGGGGTTTGGGGTTTGGGTTTGGTTGTGTTGGTTTTGGGTTGGGGGTTTGGTGGTGTTTTTTTGGTTTGTTTTTGGGGGGGGTTTTTGGGGGTTTTTTTTGTTGTGGTTTTGGGGGTTTTCTTTGTTTTGGGGTTTTTTTTTTTTTGGTTTTTGTGGGGGTTGGGGTTTTTGTTTGGGTTTTTGTTTTTTTTTGTTTGTTGGGTTTTGGGGGGGGGGGGGTTTTGGTGGGGGGTTTTGGGGTTGTTGGGGTTTTTTTTTGTTGGGTTTTGGGGGGGGTTTTTTTTTTTTGGGGTGTTTTGGGGGGGTGGGGGGGGGGTTTTTTTTTTTTTTTTTTTTTTTTTTTTTTTTGGGGGGGGGGGGGGGGGGTTTTTTGGGGGTTTAGGGTGGGTGTTGTTTTGTGGTTGGTTTTGTTGGTGTTGGGGGTGGTGTTGTGGTTTGGGTTTTGTTGGTTTTTTGGTTTTGGGGGGGGTTTGGTTTGGGTTTTTTGGTGGGTTTTTGTTTTTTGGGGTTTTGTTGTTGGGGTGTTTTTTTTTTTGGGTTTGGGGGGGGGGTGTTTTTTGGGTTGGTGGTTTGGTTTTTTTTTGGGTGTTGGGGGTGTTGTGGTGGTTTTTGTGTTGTTTGGGGTTTTTGTGGTTTGGGGTTTTTTTTTTTGGGTTTTGGGGGTTTTGGTTTTTTTTTTTTTTTGGGTTTTGTTTTTTTTTTTGGTTGGTTTGTTGGTGTTTTTTTTTTTTTTTTTTTTTTTGGGGTTTTTTTTTTTGGGTTTTTTTTTGGGGGGGGGGGGGGGGGTTTTTGGGGGGGGTTTGTTTTTTTTTTTTTTTTTTTTTTTTGGTTTTTTTTTTTTTTTTTTTTTTTTTTTTTTTTTTTGGGTGGGTTTTTTTTTGGGGGGGGGGGGGGGGGTTTTTTGTTTTTTTGTTTTGGGTTTTTTTTTTTGGGGGGGGGGGGGGGTTTGGTGTGTTGTGGTGGGTTTGTTTGTTTTTTTGGTGGGTTTGTTTTTTTTTTTTTTTGGTTTTGGGTTTTTGGTGTGGTGTGTGGTGTGTGGGGGTTGGGTTTTTTGTTTTTGTTGGGTGTGTTTTTTGTTTGTTTGGGGGGGGGGGGTGTGGGGGTGTTTTTTGGTTTTTTTTTTTTTTTGGGGTTGGTTTTTTTTTTTTTTTTGGGGTTTTGGGGTTTTTTTTTTTTTTTTTTGGGTTTTTTGGTTTTTTTTGTTGGGGGGGGTTTTTTTTTTGGGGGGGGTGTGGGGGGTTTTTTTTTTTTTTTTTTGGGGGTTGTTTGTTTTTTTTTTTTGGGTTTTGGGGGTTTGGGGTTTTTTTTTGGGTGGGGGGGGGGGGGGGGGTTTTTTTTGTTGTGGGGGTTTTTTTTTTTTTTTTTTTTTTTTGGTTTGTTTTTGTTTTTGTTTTGGGGTTGTTGGGTTTGTTTTTTTTTTTTGGGGGGGGGGGGGGGGGTTGGTTTGGGTGTGGTGTTGTTTGGTTTTTGGGTTTTTGGGTGTGGGTGGGGTTGTTTTGTTTTGTGGGGTTGGTTGGGTTGGGGTTTTGGGGTTGGGGGGTTTGGGTGTTTTTGGGGGTTTTTTTTTTTTTTGGGGGGGGTTTGTGTGGGTTTTTTTTTTTTTTGGGTTTTGGTTTGGGTTTTTTGGGGGGTTTTTTTGGTTGGGTTTTTGGGGGGGGGGGGGGGGTTTTTTTTTTGGGTTTTTTGGGTTTTTTTTTTTTTTGGTGGGGGTTTTTTTGGGGGGGTTTTTGTTTTTTTTGGTTTTTGGGGTTTTGGGGGGGGGTGTTTTGGGGTGTTTTTTGGGGGGGGGGGGGGGGGGGGGTTTTTTGGGGGGTTTTTGGGGGGGTGGTGTTTTTTTTTTGGGGGGGGGGGTTTTTTTTTTTTTTTTGGTGTGGGGGGTTTTTTTGGGTTTTTGGGGGGGGTTTTTTTGGGGTTTTTTTTTTGGTTTGGTTGTGTTTTTTTTGTGGGGTGTTTTGGGTTTTTGGTTTTTTGGGTTGTTTTGGTGGGGTGTTGGTTGTTGGTGGGTTTTTTGGGTTGTGGTTTTGGTTTTGTTTGTTTGTGGGGTTTTTGGTTTTTTTGGGTGTGGTTGTTTTTTTTTTTTTTTTGGTGGGGTTTTTTGTGTTGGGGTTTGGTTTTGGGTTTTGTTTTTTTTGGTTTTGTTTTTTGTTTTGGGGGGGTGTTGGTGTGTGGGGTGGGGGGGGTTGTGGGTGTTGGTTTTTTTTGTTTTTTGGGGTTTTTTTTTTTGGGGGGGGGGGGTTGTTGTTTGGGGTTTTGGTGGGTTTGGTTGGGGGTTTTTTTTTGGGGGTTTTTTTTTTGGGGGTTTTTTGGGGGGGGGGGGGGTGGGTTTTTTTTTTTTTGGTTTTTTTTTTTTTTGTTTTTTTTTTTTTTTTTTGTGGTTTTTTTTTTTTTTTTTTTGGGGGGGGGGGGGGGTGTGTTGGGGGGGGGGGGGTGGGGGGGTGGGTTTTTTTTGGGGGTTTTGTTTTTTTTTTTGGGGGGGGGGGGGTTTTTTGGGGGGTTTTGTGGGGTTTTTTTGTTGGGTTTGGGGGTTGGTTGGTTTGGTGGGTTTTTTGTTTTTGGGTTTTTTGGTTTTTTGGTGTTTGTGTTGGTTTTGTTTGGTGTGGGTTTTGGGTTTTGTTTTGGGTTTTTGGGTTGGGGGGGTTTGGGGTTTGGGGGTTGTTGGGGGTGGGGGGGGTGGGGGTTGGGGTTTTGGGGGGGGGGGGTTTGGGGGGTTTTGGGGGGGGGTTTTTTTTGGGGGGTTTGGTTGTGGTTTTTTTGGATGTGTTTGTTTTTGGGGGG
>JAMPIV010010188.1:22500-242745 GCA_024509875.1 Oreohelix idahoensis
TGTTTTGGGGTTTTGTATTTTTTTGGGTGTTTTTTTTTTTTTTTAGGTTTTTTTGGTTTTTTTGTGGGTTTTTTTGGGTTTGTTTTGGAATTTTATGTTGGGTTTGTTTTTTTTTGTTTGGATTTTTTTTTTTTTGTTTTTATTGTTTTTTTTTTAGTTTTTTTTTTTTTTTTATTTTTGGTGTTTTTGTTTTTTTTTTTTTTTTTTTTTTTTTTTTTTTTTGGGTGTTTTGGGGTGTTTTTTTTTTTGTTGGTTTTTTTTTTGTTTGATTTTGGTATTTGTTTTTTGTTTTTTTGGATTTTTTTTTTTTTTTTTTTTTTTTGTTGGTTTTTTAGGTGTTTTTTTTATGTTTTTTTTTTGGTTTGGTTTTTTGATTTTTTTTTAGTGTTGGTTTGGTTTTTTTTTGTTTTTTTTTTTTTTGTGTGTTTTTTTTTTTTGTGTGTTTTTTTTTTGTTTTTTTTGTTTTTTGTTTTTTTTGTTTTTTTTTTGGGTTGTTTTGTTGGGTTTTTTTTTTTTTTTTTTGTTTTTGTTTTTTTTTAGGTTTTTTGTTGGGGGTTTTTTTGGTTTTTTTAGTTTGGGTTGATGTTTTTTGTTTTTTTTTGGTTTTATTTTGGTTTTTTGTTGTTTTTTTTGGTTTTTTTGTGGTTTGTTTTTGTTTTTTTGTTTTTTGTTTGGGGGTTTTTTTTTTTTATTTTTGGTGTTTTTTGTTTTTTGGGTTTTTTTTTTTTTTGTTTTTTTTTTTTTTTTTGGTTTTTTTTTTTTTTTTTATAAATCTTTATGCTTTATGGGTAAATTCTAAAAAGAAATTAAAAATTACATCCATAATGGTGCTTCCATTTAAATAAAAACACCTAATTCATTTACTACTCTTAAAACAAGAAAATATTAATTTTAAAAATCTATAAGACAATATCAGTATTCTCTTATTACCAAAATTTAACCTGTTGGTCTTCCGCCTTGATATTAATTAATAAAATAAAAAAAAATTATATATAATTTAACTATCCTAATATAACCCATCCAAGTTTGAAAGGGATATTTTTGTCTTCATGACAATATATAAAAAATAAAGCCCTGACAAATAAAAAATTATCCGCCTAGGGCGAAGCCCCGCTAACTCATAGGGGTTAACGGGATATTGACTTATTCATTAGGCCAGCCTAAAAAAAAAATATAGTTCACAATACTTTAAAATTTATGACTGAAAGACTCAACAAAAGTGATAAAAAAATAAAACTATGGAAACCCCCAAAAGATGAATCAAAATTAAGTGGAAAATTAGGAATACGCGAACCTCAGATCAATAAAAAAACCGAAATGGGACTAATTATGTAGGATTAAGTTTTTTTTTACTGTGATAGGGTGGGATTTGATTGAATGAATATTGAGGGATAAAATGTTGATCAAGATCTCTACCATTGCTTACACCCTCCCAAAAAACCCGAAAAACAAAAAACTCTTGATTGTTAAGGCGGCTATATTTATTTTTATAACCCATTCAGTGAAAAAAAAAAAACGTTTAGCAAACCCATCCTAAAACAAAAAACTAGCGAACCATAACAAAACCAAAACAAAACACCCAACAGTGCCCAATGCTTAATCTGAAAGAAGCAAACAAAGCATAGAATAGTTAAAATCCCCAACCCACCCATACCCCCCCTCCACCCGAACACCCCGCCCCCCCCCTGTCAAACTGTCCTACCATCCCCACAAACCCCCTTACACTCTCAACCCCACACACCACACCCCCCACACACTCATGTGTGTCGAGTCCCCAATGCGACTAGTTATGGTGTTTGTGCACTGAGGCTGGCAACCTCACCATGTAACATAGATTGGCTACCGAAACCACTACTGCCCTAGCATATGAATACATACTTAATCCGGGAGGCAAACCACACTGTTGGCCCCATGTCTCCTCAGGATGTTATGGAAGAAAGTTGAAATATATACCTGAAGTGAAGCCCACGTGCTCTCACATGTACCAGTTTCCTCACATAACACATAATTAAATAATCCTAAAATGGACATAAAATAATATTCAACTGTATGTACATCACAAATACTCTCAGTAATGAGAATAAGCTACTACCTCGTAACCGATCCACCATTGGTATTCGTTACTGCATTCTGAAGCATGTCGTTTTTTGACGACTTGGTTAGGTGCGCCTGGTATACAAGCGTATCGTATTATGACCTCTGGTGCGACTGGGAATCTCATCACATGAAACCACATCGGTTACCGAAACAAATACTGGCTTAATAGCTCATAAAAATGCTTCTTGTCGGCTTGTGATAGACACCAGCCACATTGGTGTTTCCATGCTCCGCCGGGAGCAACCAGAGAAACACATGTCTCCAACAAAAGGAATGGCCTTGCGCTCTCCAGAAAATCTGAAATACATATTCTCTACCTTCACAGTAACCCATTTAAATCCCTTACAGTAGAAATTATTGTTAAGTAGGCTTATCCCCGTGAAATACACTCAATTACTTTTACAGGGGGCTTTAAAGCAAAACAAGGATAATTACTCTTGACTTTAACCAAAACTGGCATTAACACAACAACTCTGTTCTTGAGCTAGTTTACTCGGGGGAAAATTATCTAATCTGCTTCCCCACCCATCGTGTCATTCGACAGCGATCTAAAACTGCATAACATTAAGTGATAACTAAGAAGTGTTCTCGCAGACTCCCTCGACGGCCGCTTTTATACAATCACCACGTGGCTCTCCCTGTTGCCATCTTCCCAACTAGTTAATATTATCTAAATTGCAGTTTCTGATAACATTTCTGTCCAGTTTCATGTATAAAACACTCCTACTAAATTTGCCCGGTCTGATGGATGAAATACTTGATACTAAATTCTCACATCTGGATTTAGGCTTTGCGTGAACAAACTGCTGAGCATGTTCTACAGGACTGTCCTCTGTATGACCAGTTAAGAAAGATATACTGGCCCAATGACTCAACACTAAACTCAAAGCTATATGGAGTTAAAGAGGAACTTCAAACAACAGTCGAATTCATCATGAGAACTCGTCTGACGGTGTAATCATCAAAGATGCGATCGCAAGAAGAAGAAGAAGGCTTTGCGTGCCTAATAAAACCTATCAAACATTATTTTCACTCATCTATCATTTCTAGACTTCTTCTTCTTCTTCTTTCGTTCGCTTGAAATATATTGTCTATATCTGCAATGTTGTTTCTTGTATAAACTTCACTGTCTTTTGTAGTTCATACAGGGGTCCATATAGTTTTACTTCCAGTGTTGTTTCTCTGGGCCAGTGGGTTTGCCTCAATATATCATATTCGGGGCAATCTTGCAGTACGTGCTCCGCTGTCTGGGGTGCCTGTCCACATGTACACATGGCTGAATTGCCAATCTTGAATTTTGTATACATGTGGCTGCGGAGGCGGTTGTGTCCTGTTCTGAGGCGCAGAATGACTATTTGTTCTGATCTGTTCATAGCTTGGTAGTCATCCTGCGTTGATGTTGGTGGCTTTCTGATAGATTTGATCATCTTTTTCTTCTGATGGTACGTTACTGGTACATCCGGTTGTTCGTCTGCAGCACCTTCTTTAGCCAGTCCGTCTGCTCTCTCGTTTCCTGGTATTCCACAATGAGACGGTATCCACTGCATGGCGACCCTGCGCTGGTTGCACAGTTCAGAAAGTAGGGCCTGTATAACTGGCAATTTCTGGACTGAAGTGCTTGGAGTGCTGATCTTGCATCTGTCAGGAATACTACAGGCTGTGGACCGAGATTGGTGTTCAGTAGTTTCTCAGTTGCCACCTTGATTGCCTGGACTTCTGCATCATAGTTGTTACAGAATTTCCCCGTTGGTACTCTGACCGTATCCCTAGTGTTGTTTGGGTATTCTATGTACACTCCTGCTCCTCCATTCTTTACTGCATTCTGTGCTGACCCATCCGTGTATACTCGGACCCAGAGGTCCTGTGGGTATTCATCATCCAGGAAACTGAGAGTGACTGTCCTACGTTGCACGCTGTTCTGTTCATCCCTGTCGAATATTCCTTTCACTTTTGTGTGGATGTGTACTGGTAGTCCATGCTCCTCTCTCCAAGGGGTTTGTTCTGGCACAGACTTTAGAGGGCTGTTAACTTCAGGCAGGTCTGAGGTTTGTCTACGAAATCGTTTGGCCTGGTGGATAAAGCTGCTTCTTTTCAGTCGCCCCATTGCTAGGTTTTGGAATCTGTCCTTCATTGGGGATGGCTCGGCATACAGAGGAACTTTTCTGCCTGTGTTAGCACCCTCGCCCCTCTGCGTTCTCTCAGTGCTTGTATCCTCCCCATTTTCTCCATCTCCACTATAGGCGTTGATTTCATTGCCCCCGTGATGACCCTAAGCGCCTGGTTTTGCACCTTATCTAGCTCTTGTAATGTGGTGTTTGATGCTGGACACCACGCAGCTGACCCATATTCCAGGTGTGGTCGTATGCCCTGCTGGTAAACTTTACTAAGTATTTTCCCGCTGGCTCCCCATGTGGTTCCACTTAGTTTTCTCAGGATGGCTAGCTTCCTCCTGGCCTTTGTTGCTGCCTTGTTGATGTGCTGCTTCCATGTCAGCCTATCATCGAATGTAACTCCGAGATAGGTGGGTTGTTTATCTTCTCTCAGGAGCTCTTCATTTATCTTGATGACACCAGCTTTTTGTTTGGGAGAGAGGGTGAAGAGCGTAGTGCTGCACTTGTCTGTGTTGATGCTGACACACCATCTATTTGCCCATGAGGTTAAGGCATCTATAGCTCTTTGTAGCAGTTTGGTGGCCACTGTTGCATGCTCATCTGTGCACCATATTACCAGGTCATCAGCGTACATTGCCACTTTCATTCCATGTGGTAGTTCAGCAACCAGGTCGTTGATGTAGACTAGGAAAAGTGTGGGGGACAGAACCCCTCCCTGAGGGACGCCATGACGCAGTAGAATTTTCTTACTCTTGAGGCCATCTAGTTGTACTCGGGCTCTTCTGTTATGCAAGTATGCTTTCACCCATTTGTACATCTTACCATTCACTCTACAATTTCTCAGTTTCTTCAGAAGCCCTTCTTTCCAAACCTTGTCAAATGCTTTCCTTAGATCTATCCATGCTGCTAGTACCAGTTTCTTATCTTGGAACGCATCCTCAATCTCTGGGAAAGGTAAGTTGCCTGATCTTCGGTGGAATAACACTGCCTAAAGCCCGCCTGCTGTGGTACAAGAAGGGTTTCACTTTCAAGGTACCACTGTAGCCTGAGGTTGATGATACGTTCCATTGTTTTGCAGAGGCAGCTTGTAAGGCTGATTGGTCTGTAGCTGGAGGCAGTGGAACTGTCTTTTCCTGGTTTTAGGAGTGGTATCATGATTGCTTCCCTCCAGGTCTGTGGAACTCTGCCTGAGTTCCAACAGATATTGAAGATCTGCAGCAGCTTTGTTTTTGCTGCGGTTCCCAAGTTCTTAATCATTTCATTGGACACTCCATCAACACCTGGCGACTTTCTCATTTTCAATTTGGATATTGCAAGCTCCAGTTCTCTGAATGTGATTGGTGCCTCCATAACTTCAGGTATGGTTCCATCTCGTCCTGCGTGTTGTTTCCCACGAGTCTCCTGTTGCTTCTCTGGGCTAACTTCGATGTTGTTGTCTTTAGCAAAGGAGTCTGCAAAGTGATCAGCTGCCTGTTTTCCCATGAGGATGTTTCCACGTCGTTGTGCAGCTGCTCTAGTTCACTATTCCAATATGGTTTGTAGTGCTTACGAGCCCCTCTAGGTATTGTTTCACGAGCAGCCTGTAATATGCATCTGCTGAATTCATCAACTAGCTTATTGATGTCTTTGTCTACAGTCAGATCTCTAGCCAGTATACTAGTACGGTGCTGGTACATTGTCCAGTCTGCCTTCTTGTAGTTCCACCTAGAGAGAGTGCTGCTCTCCTTGACAAGTTCATTTTCCACAATTAGGAAGACTGGCCGGTGGTCGCTGCCTCCAAGTTGTTTCCCTACAACGCGTGTGGTGTTCCACTCCAAGCTGGGTGAGTGGAATGCCAGGTCTGGTGTAGAGGTGGTGTGCCATGATCTCGAGTAGAAGGTTGGTGGGTCGATTGGCTGGTTAATCAGGATAAGCCCATTGTCATCCTGCCAGTTTTTCAAGCTCCTCACCTCTCCTGTCCATGTGATCATAGCCCCAGCTCTGTGAGTGGCTGTTGAAGTCTCCGCATACAATCAGTCTTTCTTTTGCTGGGATTGTATCTAGTGCCAGTGGGCGGTCGCTCGGACAGTAGTAGTTGAGCAGGTGGAATTCTGAACTTTCTGTCCTGAGATGAAGCATCTGGTATTCCGCCCCCTCCATATATGTTTCAAGCTGACATGCACTGATGTTATTCCTCACGAGTGTCAGTATTCCACCTTTTCGCCTGTCTATTCGGTCAGATCGGTAGCACTGGTAGCCTCTGATTTTGAAGGCTATGTCTTTGTTGAGGTGGGTTTCTTGCAAGCAACATACATTTACTTGCTCTTCATTCAAGATATTTTCGAGCTCTAATTTTTTGCTGTAGCCGTCTTTTTTACTATTGACGCCTTCAGCATTCCAGTGCATTATTTTAAATGGTCTTTTCTTTGCTTGGCCAGTAGCTCTATTCTCATGCCTCCTGGCTCCCCGGGGCAATTGAGAAGGACCCCCAGTAGTAGGGGTTGGGCCCTTCCGAGGCAGAGGGCCCGGCACTGCGCCTGCCTGGGTGTCCGTCACAGGGCGAGTGCCATAACGTTTTGCAGATATAGGCATACTTCCCATAGCGCTAATGCGTGGCATCCTGATTGCTGTGGTGCGCCTCTTGGCTGGTTGCCTCCGTCTTCAGCACCTTGACTTGCTAGGGCAGACTGTGGTCTTGCTCGAGTCTAGGAGGGCCTGGCCAGTCTTGGTTTTTCAGCCGCTGATGGCTGTACTTGAGCCCCATCTCCACGTCAAGGAGCTGGCCTTGATGGGGATTTCTAGACTAAATTATAATGTCCTAAAAAGACATTTCCTTTGGAAACACATCTATCTATATCACTCAACATTAAAATAGCCACATCGATATTATTTCCGAATTATAGAAAACTAACGCTAATTTAAATTAACTCACGTGCTCAAGGCATTTACAGCTTGGCTCTGTCTGTCTTCTTCGAAAATAATCTCTGACCTAGAAACAGTGTAGGGGCGCAGGGCGTCTCCTTTTCGGCCCCCATCACACTACTTTATTACCCACAATACAAACTATAATAAACTAAACCCAAAAATATCCTTTCAATTGTCTTAGCCAGCTTACAATGTATGTGTTTAATGTATGTTTTACCACGTTCTACAAAGAAGTAATTATAGAGTGAAAAATTCTTGAAATTGGCCTTCAGTAATTTATAAACAGCTTAAAAATTCTTTGAATGTAATTAAAGCTGGATTTGTTTATAACATTTTCATTTATGAAATAATGACCAAATAATTTTAACCTCTTGAAAGGAATACGTATAAATTGACATATCAACACATTTTAATATCCGAGAAACTTTATTCCCCCCCTCCCCCGTGTTGCAATTTAATAGCTTTTTTAGTCAAGTTAGACAACCTTATTTAATTATTCTGTATCGCATTAGACATGGCATAATTTTAGTTATATTTATTAACATAAAATAACATTTTTGAAATTTGCTAAAAATAACCGACTACTTCTATTGCCTTATGGTCACGTGATTTATGAGCATGATGGGCATTTGAACGTGCCGGATTGGCATATATACAATATACTTGCTAAAAAACATTAAAACGCATTTAAAAGTAATTTCGATTAATATTTTAATATCCCTGTGTGCATAGGAAGGATCCCATTTGCACGGCCATAGAGGCATTTTGGGAATATGGTGTTAGACCCATATTTTCTTGACCATCGGCACACACTAGGGGTGATGTGGTCAGCATCACGCCGGCCGCCTTAACCTTCCCAGAGTTTCTTGGTACCCATTTGGGGCTGGTCGGCCCAGGAGCCTTTTGCGGCCATTAAAGAAAATCCCACATCATCAGAAGATCGAACCATGGACCGCTGAGCTAGGAAGCCAGTGCACTAACCCCTATGCTACTGCGGCTCCCCCTGTGTAATTAGCTAACAAATAAAATAAATAATGGATTTATTCACACGTCAGTATCATACTACTCGTTATATAAACTGAATTTCGCTAAACGTTGTTTTGCTGATCAGAATTGACGTCACTGCACTCGGGCTAACCCATAGGTGCTCAGTCTCTCTAAGTGTTGAAGGGTATGAATGCTAATCGTTCCTGTTGCGCGCTGGTTGTATACACGCCAGATGCATCCTCTCATACATCGATCCCTGATGGTCTCACGTTTGATGCCAAATTCCAGCTAAAAGTAGCAATATGTTTATGTTTTCCATACCTTCTTTATCCCTTCTTTGACTATGTTTTAATTTCCGTCTCCGTAAATCAGTAGCAAAAAAGTCATATTTGCATGCAAATATTGGAATTATTATTAATATTGCTTAAATATTTGTGAAGTTAACAACAAATTGAATTGTTATGAAATGAACGTTATATTGGTATTTAATTGTCAAATATCGGTAAGAAATATTTGTGTGTTCGATACACATAAATGTCATAGAAATGTCTTTTTTTCCTAAATATTTTGACAAATGCTTTATTGTTAGAGACAGTAAATTTTAGTAACAAAGTGTTTAAAAACCTCACAGAAGAGACATCATAATATGATGATTTTCTAATGTGTCTAATATTTGTTAAATGGGCCAATGCAGTTGGTTATCTGGCAAATGTCAGCAAAGGGAAGCAATCAAGCAACGCCAAAAGTGAACTTCCTGCCGACCAAGAGGAGGTAAGAGGCGCTCGGAAAAATATAAATATTTTTATAATCATATTAAAAGCAAAGCGATTAAAATTAATAAATGGTATCTGACTGAGTTTGTTTCTTGTTTCTTTCAACTAGTAACACGGAGTTAATTCTCGTGAAGATGCCTTTCTGGACGCCCTTACCGGCGTGCCAAACAAATGCCATTTTGCCGAGATTGAGGAAGGAGAGCAACCCTCAAAAATTTCAATGTGAGAACTGTTAACACATTTATCGATTCTTATTAGAAATGATTATTTTGAGCTTTCAGTACTTTTGTTGTTTGTTACTGTTTTGTGTGTGGATTAAATCCATATTAAAAGATAAGGAAAAGGTAATGAAGACATGAGTTGAAGCAAATACAGATATATATGGAATTTAATTTGAAAATCCACAAGAGTCCAAAGATCGTCAGGAATAATTGTGACATAGTAACCAAGTTGTACCACAAGAATTATGAAATCATACATATATCTAGGCAGTTTTATATAGACAAAGATGGAATAACAGTACTAGGTTGCTGTTACCTCTCAACAAGTATTCCCATTTTGGCACTTAATCTGGGTAGAGTTATGGGGCAGAAGAAAGCATTCTAGATTTTCAGAGTATCATGTGTCAAGAGTCAACTGAATTCTATTTCTGTTGGTTGGTTGTTGTTTTTATAGATAGTAATTAAAAACAGTTATATTTAAACTGCAGGATATTTAGTTATCCTAAAAATACTTGGAATTATTGTTCCATATCAAATCTTTTAACCACTAT
Source organism: Oreohelix idahoensis (assembly GCA_024509875.1). Lineage (NCBI taxonomy): Eukaryota > Metazoa > Mollusca > Gastropoda > Stylommatophora > Oreohelicidae > Oreohelix > Oreohelix idahoensis. Next base: position 32,145 of record JAMPIV010010188.1, read on the forward strand.
TGATTATGTAAAATAGTTTACATATTTTTAGTTACACATTCTCAAACAAGTATTAAACATGCGCAGAAAGTTAACATCTGACCAGTTATGTGATGACTTTCTTCCACTTTTATATACAAGAAAATGACTCAGACATATGACTTTGAAGAGCCTAAAACTAAAGGCAAGAGAAAAAAGACAGATGATTCTGCACAGTGAGTTTATTGTCTTTTATAATTTTTTAAAAACTGTCTATTCTTTATTAGCGGAAGAAACATTACTGTGTGGGGAGAGAGACTATTTTTTGTTTTGTTGTTGTTGCAATGTTTTTAACCTCTCAAATCAAACCATCTCTTCCTTGTGTATCTTCCTGCCTTATGTTAAATTTATTATTTAATTCTATATGTGAGAATGTAACAATATATTCTACTTCAAAAGTAAGTAATGCAGTAATTTGTTTAAAATGTGGATGTATATGAGAATGAGCAGTTATACCTTATTCTTTTCATCTTTTTTTTTAAATGAACACTCTTACTTTGTTCTGCTATAGAAGTGTGTAAGAAAGTAGTTTTTCTTAATTTACTGGTATATGCAAAAAAGTGTTATCTCTTTTAGCATTGCTGATGCATACAAAAATTTGCAAATTAATTGCTTACGGTTTGCCCTCACGAGTGAGTCAGGATACAGAATGAAAATTAAGACAAAGGGCAGAATGTTAGACAGGCCAGCAGGCCTAGTTCTCAACTCTTTTAAAATAAAACTTATATATTTACATACAGAATATAAAAGAATTTATGCAAAAATGTAAGTATTAAAATGAGTTAATAAAATTAAAATAACTTTCAAAAAAATGTGTTTGGAAAACTTTTCATGAAGGACTGTAAGAATGTCACATGGTGATCGGGTAGGACATGCATTGAGGAAACCTCGTGATAGCATTACAAGGTAGTCCTTTATTTCAAATCCCCAAGGTAAGAGAGGTACAGTGAGACGACCCAAAAAACCCAAAAAACTTATGGAGAACTGGAGACATGAAAGGGATGAGTCAGACATGGAAAGATCTGAAACTGAAGGGCACACCGAACAGGAGAACTTGGCATGAGTTTTCTTGAAAGGCCTATTCTCCTTGTGGAACTGATGGGCAGTGGTGGATGATGTAAGAAATTCCTTTTACAGAGTCCTGTGACTCCGAGTTCAAAAATTGGTCTTTCATTTCAAATAGGCAGTTTTTATAATTGAATGTGAGAGCTGTATTGTGTTTCTCACATGCAAAAAGAAATGTTAGCGATAGCTGTTTGAAATGACTATATTTCTCTAATTATTATGAGTATTGGTAACACACTTAGACTTACAAAATATGTTTCTGTGAAAATCACTTCTAATATTATGTGGCAGAAGTTTTCATTTGATTTTCTTTTGAAGCATTTCATATATTGTAAAGTTAATCCTCAGGACCACTGCAATTATGAGCTTTTAGTATAACACCTGACTATATTCAGTAGTGCATGTAAACTGAAGCTTTAAATATAAAAAAACATAAAAAAGGCACAGAAGCGTAAATGATAAAGCAGAAACAGGAAAATGTGGAGTAGAATTCATAACATGTCCAGAGAAGACAGTAGTTCATTTTTAAAAACTGAATACTTAGCCAGAAAAAAATAGCCTTAAGAAAGGCTAATACTATATACAGCTAGCAGAAGGAAGCAAGAGAAAAATATAAACATGTTTATGCTCCTTGCAGTGATATTACAGCAGAGAGGGATCAGATTCCTAGAAAACCTGTAGAATTCATAGCCTTTAACAGCTGAAGATCTGGAAGAAACAAGGGTACGCTTGAGAAAAAGTGAATATAGTGTCAAAGAAATCCAAACAAAATATGGTACAGCACTAGTCAAAGTAACACACTTCACGCAATGATGAAAAAAGAGACCAGGCATTAACTCATTCTGCCTCGCCCAGCTTCACTAGGGGTGATTGAACGCGAATTTGTATAGTTGTCTAAGGGGTTGAAAGGTTTTATGATGAACGCGTGTTACGTTGGTATGCTAACACATGACAACATTATAATTGTACCCTTCAAGCTCCGAACTTGATCCAAGTCGGACGTATTTTGGATTACTCCCAATATAGATTGAATTGCGCTGAAGTCCTTTTTAAGATAGTCTACAGGGTCAGCTATCTTGTGTTATGAATACACTATTGGAATATTAGTATCGAGGATTAAGTTTTCCTGAACTAGGAATACACAGGGAGTACAAATGTAATATTATTATAATATTTATCTTCGCCAAAGCGACGGCTGTTTGCTACCGGAATGTCGACATACGACTTCACGTATAAACAGTCGGACCTGTTGACGACAGAACAAGTAATTTTATATGAGATTATAATAGACTGCGCAGGAGATTCTGATGTAACTATTTGATGCAAATGAATTTAATATAACTTGTATGTGATGATTAAAATGTACTGTTTTCATGGACGCGAAGAAACCGCATCTTTGTTTGCTTAAATCCAGTTGACTGATCTTCATACTCATCATTCGCGTAAACCATCAGATCAGCACTATAGCTCGACTCAAGACAAAATTGAAGATCAAGTGAAAGTGCTTAGAATAACAATATATTGAAAAAGGAACATTCTTCAATTAAAATGTCTAAAAGATCAAAAACCCGAATTCAACAAAACGGTGGCAACAAGCATCACACCAGCCGCCTTAACCTTCCCAGAAGTTGCTCTGGTACCCAACTGGGGCTGGGTCGACCCAGGAGCCGTTTGTGACCTAAAAAAAATCCCACCACCTCATCTGGGGATCGAACCATGGACCACTGAGCTAGGAAGCCAGTGCACTAACCACTATGCTACCGCGGCTGTTTAATTAAAGTATGCAGCTAATTATCATCTTTTTGTTTCCACTCCTTATGGAACATTGAACCACCACTGCTGATAGCCCCATTAAGAAAGCCTATTGACCAGAGCACAAATTCTTGCCATTGCTGGATTGTTGAGCATTTTGTTTGACATGATGAAGGTAAAATCAAATTGCAGAACCATACAAATGCACTTAATTCAACTTGGCGGGAGATACAGTGTGAGGATCAGCGCAGCTAAGACAGAAGATCAGCAGATCACATGGCCCACTCAGCATACAGTTCAACAACACATAGCTTAAGCAGGTTCCAGAGTTCAAATAGCTAGGAAACATTTTTATTTTTAAAAATGGAAGACTTGATGAAGAAATTGAAACAAGATATAAAAAAGCCAGTATGGTGACTTACCAGCTGTCACCACAACATCTGAATACCAGTGTGTTACTAAATGACAGCTGATATGTAGTATATTCTTACCAGCTCTTTGCTATTGTCTCTAACCAAAGCACAGGAGAGGAAAAACAAATCCTGCAAGAAGAGATGCCTCTGAAAAGCCATTACTGTTACCACAAGAAACACAGTGAGAAACAATGACATTTAAAAAATTGTAGGTACTACATCCTGCATCAAGAATATAGAGAGAAAGAAAGTTAACTGATTTGGCCATGTCATGAGAATGGAGCCTGATATGTTACCACTTTGCACCTACATACAAGAGAAGATTGGTTTCAGAGCACAGAGAAGACCAAGAAGCAGGTGGATAGACAACATCACAGACATTTTACTACTTGTGCTCACCACAGCCAGTGCAACGTACTTGGCTCAAGAATGCAAACTTGACTTCCCCACTACACTTCACTGCCCCACTACACTTCACTGCCCCACTACACTTCACTGCCCCACTACACTTCACTGCCCCACTACACTTCACTGCCCCACTACACTTCACAGCCCCACTAAACTTCACTGCCCCACTACACTTCACAGCCCCACTACACTTCACTGCCCCACTACACTTCACTGCCCCACTACACTTCACTGCCCCACTACACTTCACAGCACAAGTGAAATGACAAAAGTACAATAAGTTAAAAATGGAACACTGCAGATGGCCATCTTGAGGGAGCCTAAACTAAAGCCTAAACTCTTGCAGTGGTAGTTTCAGTAACAATCTATTTACATAACAAGGTTGTCAGCCTCATATTAAGCATCTATTACGACATGCCTAGGAAGCAGACCAGACCTGTTCATCTCATCAGAGACATTCCACTGAACATCACAGGGCCATAAATTATGTTTTCACATAATGAATATCTAGTGTATTAAAATGTCATCTCTTGTGGGTAGAGTTATTACCAGCAGTTACGTTTTCATCATATCAGCTGACAGCCAAGGAAGCCAAGCAAGTTTCAGAAGACAAGCAGAAGCTGACTGAACACTTTATTGTTGCGCTGCCACAGCTCTTACTCAAGGTGAACCACACAATAATTAGCACTGTCATTTCTGTGTTACTTTTTGTCTTTGCTGCAGCGATTTGGGTCGAAATGTGTTATGTACTTGTTTAGTGTGAAATTAGAAGTTATTTTTTTTTACTTCCAGTCATAACAGGTATGTGACACTAGACTGTGGGAGAAGGGCAATGGCATTGTCTTTCTTTCTTATCTCTCGTCTTTTTTTTTTTTATGAATGTGTGTCATTTCTATTGTTTTATGGATACATTTTGGTGAGTGCGTCATGTTATCTGAGCATTAAGTGGATAGAGTGCTTGTTTTGAGGCAAAGATACCAAATTAAAAGCTTACAGTGCCATGCTTCAGTCTGCCCAGTTATAAATGGGTACCTGATTCTGCTCTTGAGTTGGGGAGGCAAAGGAAGTGAGGAAGAGAACAGGTCACTGCACAGTATCTGCAATGGGATTACCTTGTTACCTTTCAAAGTTATCATCCTATAAACGTGATAGGCTCTTAACAATTATTGCTTTAGATTATCATTTTTGTGTGTCAGTTCATTTGTTTCAAAATTTTCTTATTTAATTTCTATTTTAAAAGTTGTGAAATGCTTGAGACAAATGCAAACATCTAAACAGTTGACTCACAAATTCATCAAATGCTATATATATATATTCTTCATTATTGTATAGTGTAGAAACATGGACAATGAACAAGCAGTTGTAAGAAAGAACTGAGGCCTTTGAGATGTGGTATAGAAGGATTGGGCATGTCATGGAAAGAGAAGAAAACAGGTACAGGTAGAGGTCATAGGAAATCTAGAAATGAAAAGAGAATTTACGATGGAGATCAAAATTAGACAACTCAAATATTTTGGCCATGTAACAAAACATCTTACTGAGAACTATACTAAAAGGAAGAGTGGAAGGCAGATGTGCAAAAGGAAGACAGTGCTTTAAATGGGAAGAGATGGACAGGAAAGAGTCTTTCAGGGTGCACCATCAAAAGAGACAGATGTTGGAGATCCATTGCAGCAGACCTACGATGTGGAGATGGCAGATGATAATAATGAAATGCTTGGAAATCTCATGTTATGTTTTAGAAGAATACCTTCTTCTTAGTTGTACTTCTAGATAGACACATCTATTTGTCCCTGGTGGTTGCTGGCAGGCTTCTGTTCCTTTAAGAATAACAAGAATGGGCTATACTGTCAATTTCTGTTTTTCTTTCTTTCTGAAAGTGCTATATCTGCTTTTCCAAATTGTTGCTTGTTTATAGATGGTTTATTTGGGGTTTCTTTCTTTTGTTTTGTAAACTACAGCAGTCAGTTCTTAGTGTGAAATTATTGTCATTTCTTGGTACCAGTGGGTACTTCGCTTTTGTTAGGTGAGTGCAGAGAAGGTATCCTTGACACTTTTGTTTAAAACTGCTTTTGATTATTGCAAAATATGTTGTGCTGTTTCCTCCTTCCATGACAAGTTTATTAATTGACATATGACCAATGAACTTCTATTTGTTTGTTTATCCCTTTACTTCCATGTTGATTCCCCATGTGAATCTTGCTTTCCACCATGGGGAGATTTTGTTGGTTATCCTCGTGATCTATAACTTTGTCTGTGCAAGATCTGGTATATTAATGGAGTCTTGAAGCTTCTCAGATTTGCTTGTTTGTAGTGTGACTCACCTGTATATTTTTGTGGCTTGACATGCAAACGTTTATAACTACAAAGAACACACAAATGAAACATCTGTAATTCAAATGGTAAATGACCTGCAGGAGGAGTCTTATGAAAGATGCTTATGACTTTAGATGGAAGTGAAATTTACTGTGGCTGATAGAAATTTTCCACAAAACATCCACTGTCATTATTCAATTGTTCCATTTTAAAATTGACATAATACCTTTCCTGCCCTTACTTACTTGTATCATTTTTACTGCAAGTTCTAGCCTATCACAAGTTTCTAGACTGTTGCTGAAAAATTTGTTAAAAGTATTTTCTATCTTATACTATAGTGCTACCCAGAGATTACTTCAACAATGGCATATACATTCTAAGTACTCCTAGTGTTATTTGTCCCTTTGTCATTCATAGATTACAATTGTATCATTATTTTCATCTCCTCGATTGGAAGTTACATCTTTCACCATTATCATAGCCCTTCCGCTCCCCAAGGAGCAAAGGCCTTCAACTAACTCATGCCAAGACTTGACCTGTTCTGTGCCATCAGCTCAAGGTCTTTTCTTGTCTTCTTCAACCCTTTCATGTCTATCTTCATTTCCCTTCTCCATGTGTTTTTTGTCTGTCTCCATTCTGTGCTACAAAGTTGATATTTGTGACATCTTTGCTACAGTAATAAATCTGTTTTTATTTTATTGGTAAGTAATCTGTCAAGAATTATGGCCACAAATTCTGGTGTCCGATTTCTGTTTCAGGTTTTGAGCATAGCACCATGTCTCTACTTTCTTCCTTTCCATTTCTTTCAACCGAGCAAGTAAACCCACCAACACACACAGGCACTTGGATACTATCATTAACAAAAAAGAGACACATAAAAACTGAAGACAGATTACTGAGTTAAAATAAATGCACTAATTATTTTTTAAATGTCTCCAGTATCTAATGGATCCTGAGAAAGTGGCAAATTTGCTCCAGATTCCTCTCTTCTTTGATCTTGATATCTACACATCAGGCAGGCAGGAGAAGGTGAGATCTCTATGGGAGCAATATTTTTAAAGCAAATTTTTTAAAGGCTTTTTATTGTTTTCACTCAAGGTAATTGGACACACTTGATGTCATGTACAGTTATTGATAAGGCAGTGGTTGTTTTATGTTTCTGATCAGATCAGATGCAAACTTTTTAAAAATTTATTTAAATTTGAGAGTTGATTAGTTAGTGTTAAATAAAGAAAATGAAAATTATTTGAATTATTCAATTACTTAGATTTATAATTTGAACACAGTGACAGAACCTGGAAAACTTGAATGTATACATTGATAAAGAAGGAATGATCTCCAATGACATTAACTCTTAGTATACGTGCTACTAGAACTTTGTGAAATATCAAACCTCGTTGTGGCAGACACCATCTTTCCACATAAGAATATCCACAAAATAACATGGAATTCACCTGATGGCAGAACTAAGAACCAGATAGATCACTTCTGCATAAGCTCAAAATTTCGCTCATCAGTTCAAGACGTCAGAGCATACTCAGGTGCAGAGATCGGAAGCGATCATAACCTCTGCATAGCTAAACAGAATTAAACTGAAGAAGTTATACCAACCGAATAAAAATAGAAGAATAGATGTATACAGATTGCAATCAAATGATATAAAAGAGGAATATAATGTCAAAATGAACAACTATTTTGATGCTTTAGGCAAAATTGACAACGATATCACCACCAAGACAATCGATACTAAATGGGAACAACTGAGAACAGCAATGACAGAAGCAGCTGTAGCGACCACCGGATACCTAGTACATAAAAAGAAAAATGGATGAGAGAAGATACTTGGGATAAAATACAATAAAGGAAAACAGCAAAACTTAAACTACTAGCGGCAAGTACACATAATGCAGTTGAATCTTGCAAACTAACTTATAACTTGTTAAATAAAGAGTGAAGACAAAAACTCGAAGAGATAAAAGACATTTCATCAATGAACTGGCCGTAGAAGCTGAAAATGCTGCAAGAACTGGTAATAGTAGGTGTCTTTATCAAATTACAAAACAACTATGTCACCAGCCTACTGATATGGAAACACCTGTTAAAGATAAATTAGGAATTCAATACCAACAGAAAAAGAACAAATGAAGAGATGGGCTGAACACTTCATGGAGGTGCTAAACAGACCACCACCAACAGTAACACCTAATTTTAATAATGAAACACCCACAACCACCTTGCCAATAACTTGCGATGAATTCACGCTGGACGAGATCAAACAAGCCGTTAAAAGATTAAAAAATTTTAAAGCTGCTGGAGTTGACGAAATTTCAGGCGAAGTGATTAAAGCAGTTAATGACAACAACCTCTTGAGAATTTTAGATATTATAAATGAAGTATGGAGAGAAGAACAACCACCACAACAATGGAAAGACAGTATTATTGTAAAGTTACCGAAGAAAGGTGATCTATCAGACTGTAATAACTGGTGTGGTATATCTCTATTAACAGTACCTGGAAAATTATTATGTTGCATGATGTTAGAAAGACTTAAATTGCATGCTGACGAAAAGATCAGAGAAGAACAAGCGGGTTTCAGGCCGAAACGATCATGTATTGATCAAATATTCACACTAAGAACAATTATAGAAGAATCAGTGGAAATGCAATCGCCACTTATTATCACCTTCGTCGATTTTCAAAAAGCCTTTGATAGTCTCCACTGCCCATCATTGTGGAAGATACTTACAATCTATGGTTTTCCAACAAAATATGTGAATATAATCAAAGCGCTATATGACAATGCAAGATGTTGTGTTAGAACAAATAAAGGGAATACAGAATGGTTTACAGTAGAAACAGGGGTGAAACAAGGCTGTATTATGTCACCACTACTTTTTGGAATAGCTATTGATTGGGTTATGAGAAACTATACCCACAATGAACAATTAGGTATAAAATGGAAAATTTATGGGGGACCTGGATTTCGCAGAGGATTTAGCATTCTTAAGTTCAACACCCACACAAGTAGTAGGGAATGTACCAAACGAGGCGGTTTCAGGAGGAGCGCAGGAGGAGCGGCAGGAGGAGCATGACTTTTTTTATAAGGAAAATCAGGAGGAGCGGCAGGAGGAGCAAAATGGCGGACTTGAGCTAACAAGGGGAGGTTATTTTTAGAGGTATTTTTAGATAACAAGAAGAGGCGGGGCAAGATGGCGGACTTGAGATAACAAGAAGAGGTGTATAGGAAGAGGTTTTTTATATAAGGAAAATGTTGCAAGATGGTGGTTTTTTTATATAGTAATATATTATTGTTGTTGTTATTAGTATAGCCAACTTAGGTAGTGGCTGTGTTAGACAAACAAGAAGAGGATAATAGTTAGACTTTTTAGATAATAGGATATTTTTAGACAATAGGAAGACGATAGTTAGACGATAGTTAGACGATATATATTTACATAACAAGAAGACGATATTTATTGACATATACATTTAGACATACAACAGTTAGACGAATAGTTATACAAACAGTTAGACCAAATACAACGGACGATATAGGTAACAAAAAAGCGTTTTAGTTAATATAGTTTTTATTTTTTCAAATACTAAAGGACAACTCTCAATCGCTTGGTAGGTTTCTTCTTCTTCTGTGGTAGATTAGGGACATCGGTCAGGTCTGTGGTAGGAAACCAACTCGGATCTGGGGATACTGGACAGCTAGACTTCATGTATTCGTCAAACAGGTTAGTGAAGGTGGTAGGTTTCTTCGGGGGTAGGACATCGGTCAGGTCTGTGGTAGGAAACAAACTCGGTTCTGTTGGTTGGTAACAGCTGGAGTTGATGTACTGGTCAAACGTGGTAGTGGTAGTAGGATAGGTATCAGTGCTTGGTGGCTGTAATCGGTCAAATTCGGCAAGGATTTCACTCTGTAATGTCAATAAATGGTCAAACTCGGGTCGAGTTAACGTAATGCCGTGTTTGGTAGGAAATTTGAGGTAGGATTCACCAAAATATCTTCGCACGTGCAGTAAAGGTTGGCCTCGGTAAACACTTACAGACGCAGCCTTCAGACCACTAGCCAAAGGCTTAAGCATTTCATCACTTCTCTTGATGTAGACCCAGTTGTTGGGAGCAGTCATTTTCAACGAGGTGTATCTGTCGTTAATAAAGTGTCTTCCGTTTATATACAGGAATACCAGTTCAATCTGGTTTTTTAGGCGTGCCCTAGCTAGGATTTGATTCGTCGAACATCGATCGTGTGTTAGCCAGGACGTGATTCGTCGATGTATTGCGTGGGAACAATGACACATGGTCGTATTGTCGTGAGGGAAAAAATACACCTGTCTATTGATTTCGTCCCTTGTTTATCAAAGTGGGGTTGAGTTTCACTAGCCAGGGTCTGACTAAGCGCGTAATTAATCGATCGTTGGCGTGTTGTCTAGCCGAAAATGGTAGTAGGACCCGCTGCATAGTACCAACTCGTGTTTTGATCAAGATGAAATAAATGGCGTAGAGCCCACAAACGTTTGAGACTACATCTTGTAAATGTCTGGCGTTGTAGTTAACAGGTCGAGTAGAGTTTCTGGCTATAAAATTAATCAGGTCCGAGTGTGTAGGTGGTAGGCCAAAAGAATCAAAATATTCAAAAGTACCAAGTCCATTATAATATAGGGCGACCCAGTGGTCACCGGGGATATAGCTAGGATCAGTGTTGATGACGAAAGCAGCCGTCTTGGTCGGATCGATGCGTAGAGGTAATTGGTCACGAGCTAACACTTTAACGAGCCCAGTTCGTTTAACAAATATGTCTGACAGGAGGATGGTGCGTATCTCGTCTGTGTTCATTGTCTAAGTGGTGTAGTCTGTCAAAACTTGGCGCGATTTCGAGATCTCCAAGATCGAGTCTTGCTCGGCGTAGACGAGGACCTGTAATGGTTCTGGTGTGACCTCGGCGAATTTAAGTTCTACTGAGACTGGGCCCGACTTGGCCATCTCAAACTGGTCACCGTCTAGTAGACTGGGGGTGAGGTCAAAGGCGTATAAGGCGTAACCGTGCTTAAAATGTCTATACTCGAGGTCGTTGCCGGCGTCTTTACCAACCAGTCCCATAGCTAGATTCGTCGCGAAGAAGGCTCTCACGTACTGGTTGTGTTCATAATCCATGGGCAAAGGCTTGCCACTGACGGTTCTGCCGTCCGCGCTGACATTCAAATATATCAGACCAAAGGTAGCGAAATTGAACGGATTAGACGTGTACGACCCGTTAAAAGCAGACGAGGTGACTAGTCCAATCACGATCCGTGTAGGTGTTTGACTGAGAAACAGATTATCCTGCATGTGCGATAGCATACCTCTAGGGATAGAGAAAGTTTTTAGCTCAACTCGTTTCAAGGGGTACTTGGCATTACCTCGCACCAAGGCTTTCTCGTGGGCTAGAGAGACGGCAGGATTTAATTTAGCTTTCCGGACAACCAAGGTCGCATAAGTTATAATAGATTTATATCCAGCGGTAGGGTCGTGTCCCAGCACGTTGAAGGCATCTTTAGACGGGGTGAGTTTTACTTTAACTGTCACACCATTTAACAGGTAACGATCTTGAGCAAAGATATCTGAATGTAAACGACCCATCATATCAATCTCCTGAGAACCAGCCGCTATATGTCGACGCAGTCTTAACCCGTTGTTATTGTCACCAATTGTGTCCGTAATAAAATTTGGCGTGTCTTTGTAAAACAGAGCCGATGTCAGATGGCCTCGTTTAGGTTCCTCCCCGTAATTCAACGTGGCTTCGATGTAATCTCTATAAGGGTAGGTGTTCTCGCTGGGTGTAATCAGCGTATCGTTCAGTGAAACGTCGACTTGGGAGAATAAACTGTGCAGGTAATAGTTGATCGGGGCCACCTCTGCGTCAACGGGTAATGCGCCGCCATTAGCTAACGTAACTTTGGCGCGCACGTGCAGAAAAGTATTGAACAAATCTAGATATTCTTCACCGTTTCCCGAAATTACAAATTCCACCGGGGCTCCGGGGGCTAAGGCTGGTGGTACGCTAAACAAATCTAGACCACTGTGAAGACACTCGCACGAGCTGGGGTGAATAAGCGCCATCATTCAAATATATCAGAGTACCTTCGCTTCTTCTGGTGAGAATGAGAAGGCCGAGCTCGGTTACTGCGTTTTATGCGTTTCGGCTCGCCATTTCTTTCTTTTTTTTTCTTTTTCTTCTAAGCCCGCTACCCGATTGGTTAGTGGTGAGGTGTTCAACCGCTCCCTGTAATAAACGTTGACCCGACTCCTTGGCTCGTTCACGAAATGCCTCGCCAACATTTCTGCCGGCTAACGCATTGCTCGCGACCTGTAGACCGGTCCCAAGCCCTTCTCTGAGTAAAGCTTTGCCTCCAGTTTTTAACCACGGGAGAACCATACGACCGAGCCCGCCGAAAAAACTACCCAAACCATGTCCTCTTTGACTTCTGCCTCCGATAAACACTGGCATCCCGTGGCCAGCTTGGTTGCAGTAAAACTCCTCATACATCTTGGGGTTTCGTCGGATGGGTACGTGTCTCACCATTTTTTCTAGTTAAAATCAAACCGTCTGTGAGTTCGGAAGTGTAGTGTCAACACCGAAGCTCCGCTAGTGAATGGGATAGTCTTACCCTGATCGTTAGTTAAAAGGATTTCCACCGCGTCAAACGAAAAACGGCTCAGGGGTACGTAGTGTGGTTTGTCGTAAATCCTGAAAACAGAAGCGGTAGTCCTATCCAAAATAGGCACAATCCGTAACAAAGGGACAGAGGCATCTCCAACTGGTCTCGCCGCTAAGATCGCAGTACACGTATACATTTTTCATGTCGCTATCCATTTGTACTTCAGTCTCGCCTCGTAGTATTGGATCAATGTCTGTGGCGAGCGACGCAGGAAAACCTAACATGTGTTTCAACGTCTCGCTAATTCTAACTTCAACCTCCGGATCATACAGATTCAAGGTGGCCTTATTATTGTTAAAATGGAATCTAACTCGGGCTTTTTCATCCACATCCGTGGCTAAAAGCAAACGATTTAACTCTGTCACGTAGCGTTTAAAGGATAAGAGAATTATTTAGAGGAAATAATAGATCTGATGTGGAAGATTTGGCTCAAGGAATCCCTGCTGGGTTTTCCCACTTCCGAAGGGTGACGAAGAGGGTAAATTCTCCTAACTCGACAGGTCTGGAAAAGATTGTAAGGAGATATTTGGTCTCTCGCTACCGTCGTCCCCTTCTCAGTTATCTATTATTATTATTCTTTAAATTATATTATATTTTACGAGCCCCCCCTCCCTTATAAAGGAAGATAAACATAGACAATATTCAACATCTAATGGAAGGAACAAAGCGTGGGGTACAGTATATACACCCAATTGGTTTATTGCAATAAAGTGAATAGATGGTGAATGATAGTATTGTCGATGGAATTAGTGTCTGCTGTATGTATTATGTGTCTCACAATTCACGTGTTTTTCATCATGGATGACTAAACTTTGTGGCATTGATTAGGTGAGTTTCCTTTGTCGTGGACTTAGCTTTTCAGCCCCTGGCTGATAGTGAAGTGTGGTTAGTTCTCCGGTCTCCTGACGTTGCCCCGGTAGGTCTTGAATGGTTCGGATTTGCCTTCTCTGTGCTCGACTCCGTATTCTGCGCTGAGATTGGACTGTCGTGCAAGGCTCCACCATAGACTGAAGACAAATACGACGGCTTCATTAATTTTCTAGCTTTAGAAAGCAGTCTTTCCCTAAGCCGTCCCTCTGCCAGTCATCTCAGATTTTAGTCTCTAACATCATATGTCTAGAGCCTAATCTTGAATTCAAGTTTCTCCTGTCTGTCCTTTATTATATTACTCTGCCCCAGTGGCAGTATTATAATTCTTTAGACTGAGTTATCGTCAACTTAACCCGATGAATTATTATAAATGTCAGTTAAACCCACCAAATTTATCATAGAAATGTCGGCAACAGTATTCTAGTTCTGTGCCTCTAGCCTAATCGTCATGTCATTATGATGAATTTAACAAATAATTGGACATCCGTGTTTTAGAATTGTCTGACAACATTATCACACACTTCATGTCTGGTCGCATCGTCATATAATTTATAATGAATATATGTCACGGTCTGTCAACATTATCGTTAATATTAATTTCCGTTAGTCTAAACGTCGGGTCGAAATTAATCAAATAATATGGAAATTAATAGCTATATATATATATATATTCCCGTTATACATTATTATGAACATGTACATATCCCGTGGGATCATAAAATATACCCGATCACATGTGGCTGGATGTGATCGTACAACATAAATATGAATAAAGTAAACATACCAATCTTGCGTCGATTTTGCAATGTACTACACATTTCATCACATTATATTCTAGCGAGATTTCACTTACCTACTCAAAGATGGACGCTAACCCGCAATTAGACACGTGGCTTCAGTGCTTTTAATGCGAGAATTCGCCGATAATTGGGTTAGACCTAGCTGTCTCAAGGGTTCCGGGCAAGTGAAGATTGCCCGTGGTTGGCGCACTTTTAGCGGGACATTTCCGCTTGGACACGTGATCCATAGCGTGCATCATGTGACATTAGCGTCAAATAAACGCTCCAATCAATAGCGTTAAAAGTCACGTGGGGTCTTCCTAAAGTGGCATAAACTGGTTTTATCAGCTTAAGCAGTCTTAAATTAAAACAGGTTCCTAGCTACCGAGGTCATTGGTCAACAATGACGTCGTATCTAAAAATAGCGAGGAGAAATACTGAATGCTAGGAGAATTTACGCCAGTGACAATTCCCGGGACTTTGCGATCATGCATTGAGGATGAGAAAAAAAACGATGTCCGTAAATAATAAAAAAAATGAAGAGAAGATTGGGCAAGTTGTCACACAAGCCCCTCCTCAAGTTTGACGTTCCGTCCAACTCCTCTTGTCCTGTCTTCCTCTTCTTTTCCAGTTTCTCATATCTCCTCGGTTGCGTCCGGATGTCTGCTCAAAAAATCTGCCCCTACGTTGTTCTTCCCAGGTATGTATTCTATGTGAAATGAATATGGCTGCAACAGTAGTGACCATCTCATAAGCCGGGCATTAAGGTTCTTCGACGCTGCAAGAAATATCAACGGTTGGTGATCACACTGCACCGCGAACTTTTTCCCGTATAAATATGGTTGAAACTTCTGCACAGCCCATATTAGCGACAGACATTCTCGTTCGATGGTAGAGTAGTTCTGTTCAGCAGGGTTCAATTTCCTACTAGCATATGCGATGGGGAATAGAGTTGCAGAAGGTCTATCACTAGGCTGCAGGAGAGTGGCTCCTATCCCTATATTGCTAGCATCTGTTCGCAGCGTAAAGTTCAGAGTTAAGTCAGGCAGTCGCAGAATTGGCCTAGCTGTGAGTTTCTCCTTCAGCAGCGTGTAGGCATTTTCGCACTCCGCTGTCCAGGTTACTTTGTCCGGGTTCCCATTCTTGGTTAATGCGGTCAATGGCGCACTCAGGGTATTAAAATCTTTAATATATCTCTGGTAGAAGCCACATAGAGACACAAATGACCTTACATCCTTTTTAGTCTGGGGTCGTGGGGCCCGCTGTAACTTCTCAATATTACGCGCATCTGGGAACATGCATCCATGCGAGATAGTGTGTCCCAGGAATTCTAGTTGCTCGCAGGCAATTTGACATTTTGTAGGGCGAGCGGTGAGTCCTGTTTCTCTAAGTCTTTCGAAGAGTAGGGAAACTGCGTCCAGGTGCTCCTCAAAGGTGTTCGTGGCAATAAGTATGTCGTCCATGAAATTACTTATCCCAGGGTGGTTCAGGGGTTCCAGTAGCTTCCTCATCATACGAGTAAAGACGCTTGGGGCGTTGCTTAGCCCAAATGGCAATACATTAAACTCGTAATGGCCTTCAGAAGTACTAAATGCTAACATATGTCGAATTTCCTCTTTTACCGGGATCTGGTAGTACCCTTTGCTAAGGTCTATCTTCGAAAAGTATCGTGCTCTACTCAGCTTGGTGAAAAGCTGATTCTGATCCGGTAAGGGCTCCGCTTGAAATTCCGTTACAGCGTTGAGCCTTCGGTAGTCTATGCAGAGGCGATGTTCTCCTGTGGATTTTCTAAGCAACACCACACTCGCACTATAAGGCGACTCTGATTTTGAGATAATATTTTCCTTAAGCAGGTACTCGATTTCCTCACCCAATGCCTTTGCTTTAGCATAAGGAACAGGATAGTTCTTAACTCGTACCGGGGCGAGGTCTGTTAGCTTCATATCAAATTCTATCAGGTTGGTCATGCCAGGTTTATCCGTGAGTGTACTAGTGTGTTTTCTCAACAACTGTTGAACCCGTGCCTGCTGATCCTCCGTTAAAGTTGAACTAATCTGAACATCTTGATGAGTTTCGCACTGACGAAGAGGGTATTCACAGGAGGTCAGGGGTTCTGCCTCAGTTTCCGTCGCAATAGCCAGTGTCAGGAAATGTGCTGGTTCTGCACCTGGTCTTTCATCATATCGCTTCAGCAGGTTTATGTGGTAAATTTTCTGCTTCCCCTTTATGGCAATCTTGTAATTGGTGCGCGACATTTTCTCAACAATTTTATATGGACCTCTCCACCCGATTTGCAATTTATTATTGCTACTGGGCAGGAGTAATAATACCTGTTCTCCTACTTCTAGCTCCCTATCCTTCGCAGTGCGGTTGTAGTAACGCGCATGTTTACGACGGGCACGGCGTACATTTTCCTTTGCCAGTTCCCATCCTGTTTTAAGGCGTTGGGTCAACTCCTTCACGTATTGGGATGCAGAGGTGACCGTCTCATCAGCTTTATCATCTGTCCAAGTACGTAACAGTGCCTCTAAAGGTCCTTTTATAGGTCTACCAAACAGCAATGTGGCAGGAGGCATCCCAGTAGAATTGTGGGGTACTTCGCGGTAAGCAAATAGTGCTGCGGGTAAGTATTGATCCCAGCTCTCTGGTTTTTCCTGCGCAAGTTTCCGAAGGATGGAAATAAGGGTCCCGTTAAACCGCTCCACCTGGCCATTTGCCTGGGGGTGGTAGGGAGAGGTGTGGATATGTCGGGCCTGAAATATCCTAAACACTTCCTCGGTGAGTTTTCCTCGGAATTGGGAACCATTATCTGTCAGGATCTGTGACGGAAACCCTAGCCGAGTAAATATGGTGAGCAGAGCCTCAGCAACATGCTTAGAATCACAGGCGGGCATAGCAATTGCCTCTGCCCACATGGAGCAACAATCCACTAACGTGAGTATATAACTGTTTCTCTTTTTGCTACGAGTAAGTGGACCCACAATATCCACCGCTACTCGTTCGAAGGGTGTGCCCAAGATTGGCATTTCTCCCAGAGTGGCTGGGGCCGTCCAGTGTTTCGGCGCTGTCCTCTGGCACTGCGGGCATGATTTCACATATCTCTGGATATCGGCGTTGATACCTGGCCAATAATAATGACATGAAATACGCTGAATCGTGGCACTTATGCCCATGTGGCCACTAAACGGAAGGGCATGGCCCATTTCTAGGACCTGGGCTCGGTATGCTGATGGAACCACAAGTTGCCCATGTTCCTGTCCTCCATTTCCTGCTTTCCGATGCAACAGCCCATTTTTCTTGTAGAAGTCTCCCTTTTGGAGAGGAGTGTGCGCTCTCGGTAGTTTTTTGTAGCAGGGTGCTAGAGATTGATCCTCCGTTTGTGCCTTTTTTAATTCCTCAGGAAGGATGTTGGGTGGGGATTCCAACTCCGTATTCCGTTTGGCCTGTCCTCTAGTGGTGACAGCCGCCACAACCAGAGGGTGAATGGGTTCTCCCAAGAACACATACCTACACCCTAAGATCAAGGGATAAATAGGGTCGTCCAAGATCGCTGCACGGATTTCCCCAGTCACATATTTTGATTTGACCTTAATCTTGGCTATGGCCAAACGCATAGGTGCTGCACTTTTAGTAGGTCCTTGTATTTCTATAGTGTCTTCTGTCATCTGGTCAGGCTTGACTAGGGATGCACAGACAACTGCGTCGAATGCAAGGCCTGTATCATAAAGGCAGGTCACCTCTTGGTCATTTACGAGGACTGTCTCAACGACCGGGGGATGTCGGGGTTTGTCCAGAGGTTCTTCCGGTCCATTTCCCCTTGCGGCACTTTTACGTAAGCAGGCAGCATGATGAGGTGGGTTTTTCCGGTTGCACTCCTGCGTATTGTGGGTGATGGTTCTACAGTGCTTACACCATTTTTCCCCTTGCCTCTGCTGCTGGAAATTAGATCTCTGAGTAGTCTTGTAGTCTGGCTTGTCATGCTTTTTGAAGTTAGTATACGGTGGTTTCACTTGGGGGTCCATGTGTGACTGAGCGGTCTGTCTAGGTACGTAATCTGGTTGTTTCCGTCTGGGTGGTGGATTCTCTGATAGTGCTGCCTGATATCGTTCCGCTAACTGGACTATGGATTCTAAAGTGCTGGCCCCATTCTCTGTCAGGAATCTTCTCATGTCGGAAGTCATGGTGTCCTTCAGTTGTTCGATCATGACCATTTCCTTCAGGCCTTCCCAATCATGAGTAAAATTCCCTAGGGCACCCCACTTCTCCACGTAGGAATCCAGTCTCGCAGCAAACTGAGCAAAGTTCTCTCCGACTTCCCTCCTAGAGTTACGGAACCTCTTCCTATAGGCGTCAGCATGTAGCTCATAACGAACCAATAGTGCCTTTTTCAAAGAGTCGTAGTCATCCTGTAAACCTGGAGGAAGCTTGCTATACACGTCATAAGCAGTTCCTCTAAGCCCTTGCGACAGTTTCAGGTTCCATTTGCTCTTCTCCAAACCAAACGTGGTGGCAAACTTCTCAAATTTGTCGAGATACCTATCGATCGAGTCGGCTTGTTCCGAGAAAGCTTCAAATGGAAACGTCAAAGGTCCCAAAGTTGACATGAGTGAGGATGGCAAAGGTCCGGTGCCCCCTGCGTGCAAGGAAGGCATATCATCTGACCGTGGCGATAGGTTGCCTGAGGAGGTAGATGCGGTCGCACCGGCTACTGGTTCAACTCTTTGAGCTTGTCCCTGCATCTCTAACTGCTTCATCTTCAATGCATGCTCGCGTTCATCTCTCTCGCTTCTTTCTCTAGCGTCTACAGCTTTTATCCTCTCATCTATTTCTGCTAACTTTATTCGCTCTTCTCTTTCAGCTTTCGCTGTTTCTCGAGCGTAATACTTATCAGTCTCGACACTGACATAATTTGCAAGGTCCACCCCACTATAACCTAGATCTCGACCGGCCTCCCCTAGTGCTGCCTTAAGCTTAACTATTTCAGCCATCTTTTGCAGTTAAAGTCCACACTGAGTAAGCTAGTGCTACCTTCCAATAGTATTTCTAGCAACAAGTAAATACTAATTATTTATCCGACTGCTGTAGAATGAAATTACTACAGTTATGGAGACTTAAGGTCTGTAATTCAATGAAATACAAAATCAAGAACTAACTTAATTAAACACAACATATATAAAGGGATTCACCAATCAATGCCTGAATTTCTAGAAAAAATGTTTTCTGTCTTTCTAGAGCTCACTGTGTGAAAATACATGTGTTAAAATGGTATACTGTAATGACTGAATGGATGATACTATCCCAGAGGTATGATAAAATACATAAGTTCCAATCCCGGACCGAGACACCAGTGTCACGTAGCGTTTAAAGGATAAGAGAATTATTTAGAGGAAATAATAGATCTGATGTGGAAGATTTGGCTCAAGGAATCCCTGCTGGGTTTTCCCACTTCCGAAGGGTGACGAAGAGGGTAAATTCTCCTAACTCGACAGGTCTGGAAAAGATTGTAAGGAGATATTTGGTCTCTCGCTACCGTCGTCCCCTTCTCAGTTATCTATTATTATTATTCTTTAAATTATATTATATTTTACGAGCCCCCCCTCCCTTATAAAGGAAGATAAACATAGACAATATTCAACATCTAATGGAAGGAACAAAGCGTGGGGTACAGTATATACACCCAATTGGGTTTATTGCAATAAAGTGAATAGATGGTGAATGATAGTATTGTCGATGGAATTAGTGTCTGCTGTATGTATTATGTGTCTCACAATTCACGTGTTTTTCATCATGGATGACTAAACTTTGTGGCATTGATTAGGTGAGTTTCCTTTGTCGTGGACTTAGCTTTTCAGCCCCCGGCTGATAGTGAAGTGTGGTTAGTTCTCCGGTCTCCTGACGTTGCCCCGGTAGGTCTTGAATGGTTCGGATTTGCCTTCTCTGTGCTCGACTCCGTATTCTGCGCTGAGATTGGACTGTCGTGCAAGGCTCCACCATAGACTGAAGACAAATACGACGGCTTCATTAATTTTCTAGCTTTAGAAAGCAGTCTTTCCCTAAGCCGTCCCTCTGCCAGTCACCTCAGATTTTAGTCTCTAACATCATATGTCTAGAGTCTAATCTTGAATTCAAGTTTCTCCTGTCTGTCCTTTATTATATTACTCTGCCCCAGTGGCAGTATTATAATTCTTTAGACTGAGTTATCGTCAACTTAACCCGATGAATTATTATAAATGTCAGTTAAACCCACCAAATTTATCATAGAAATGTCGGCAACAGTATTCTAGTTCTGTGCCTCTAGCCTAATCGTCATGTCATTATGATGAATTTAACAAATAATTGGACATCCGTGTTTTAGAATTGTCTGACAACATTATCACACACTTCATGTCTGGTCGCATCGTCATATAATTTATAATGAATATATGTCACGGTCTGTCAACATTATCGTTAATATTAATTTCCGTTAGTCTAAACGTCGGGTCGAAATTAATCAAATAATATGGAAATTAATAGCTATATATATATATATTCCCGTTATACATTATTATGAACATGTACATATCCCGTGGGATCATAAAATATACCCGATCACATGTGGCTGGATGTGATCGTAAAACAAAAATATGAATAAAGTAAACATACCAATCTTGCGTCGATTTTGCAATGTACTACACATTTCATCACATTATATTCTAGCGAGATTTCACTTACCTACTCAAAGATGGACGCTAACCCGCAATTAGACACGTGGCTTCAGTGCTTTTAATGCGAGAATTCGCCGATAATTGGGTTAGACCTAGCTGTCTCAAGGGTTCCGGGCAAGTGAAGATTGCCCGTGTTTGGCGCACTTTTAGCGGGACATTTCCGCTTGGACACGTGATCCATAGCGTGCATCATGTGACATTAGCGTCAAATAAACGCTCCAATCAATAGCGTTAAAAGTCACGTGGGGTCTTCCTAAAGTGGCATAAACTGGTTTTATCAGCTTAAGCAGTCTTAAATTAAAACAGGTTCCTAGCTACCGAGGTCATTGGTCAACAATGACGTCGTATCTAAAAATAGCGAGGAGAAATACTGAATGCTAGGAGAATTTACGCCAGTGACAATTCCCGGGACTTTGCGATCATGCATTGAGGATGAGAAAAAAAACGATGTCCGTAAATAATAAAAAAATGAAGAGAAGATTGGGCAAGTTGTCACAAACTCGTCGATCAGCGTGTCGGGTGATGTGTATAGACCAGCGGGTAACGTGAGTAGTACAGACTCATCTTCTTTGTTGGGAAAGTAATGTATCCATACATCATCCTCTAGCACGTTAAAATAACTTTTGGGAAATTGAATCTCAACCAAACCAACCTCGTAACGTGAAGTCAAGTCTATAGTCTGTGGCAATTTGACGAAAAAGTGACCGGCGTTATTGTTTGGGTATATTTTCATCGAGGCATTGCTGGGTAAAGTCACGTAAAAACTCATCCTATCTTGGGGTTAGCTAACATGTAACCCAGACAACTGCTCATTAAAGCGATCTAAAACTTGCCGTCTGGTCCCTCTGCGTTGCTCCGACTCAGATTGAATAACGAGACACCGATGACGACATATATAACGATCATCTGACAGATGAAAACGATCTCTAGTCGCGGGACTAGTTTCCCCAAAAAAGGCCAGAACGAGGTTCTCGCGGTCTTGGTAGGGGGTGGCCTCAAAACTAGGGTGCTCACGTCTTCTTCAATATCCATCAGTCTCAATATCTCGCTAGCTGTTTGGACGAAATCCAGCTGTTGAATGACGAGTTATAACCGAACCATTTGACTAAATATTCTTTTACACCCCTGGCACCACGGCGTTCCTCCAAAATGGACTCGATTCGATAAACTATCTTGTCTCCGACTCGCTGTAGCTCTTCTTGGTAAAAAGAACCCTTCAATTCCTCACCCGAATCATCTTTAAGGATGTACGTAACCGGTCTTGTTTGGTTTTGTCGGCTGATCGTAAACAACTCTTCTGTCCACGCCGGCGTATAACCCTTTTTAAAAGTTTTTCTAGCTTGGGCGATCCGCACGCGATCACCAGGTTTAAAATAGACTTTTCTACCGACGACGTCAGGGGTCGAATACAAAGTACGCCACACTTCTTCTTGATTGTTCGGGGTAACTTCCACCGGTGCCATCTTAATACTCCGATGATACGAATAATTGTAGTTGTGGACCAGTTGTTGTATCACGTCGACGTAGCGAAGACTGTTGGTTTTGGTAAAGTAACGCCACGTTTTTTCTTTGAGGGTTCGATTAAACCGTTCGACGATAGCTGCTTTGGTGTCTTCATTCTCCGTAGTGAAGAAATGGACTTTCTCGTTTTAAAGAAACTTTAAGAATGTTTTGTTGACAAACTCACTGCCTTTGTCTGTTTGAAAATTTATCGGTTTGCGACTGTTAAAAATTGTCTTTACCACTGCTACTAACGCTGTCCCAGTCTTGTTTTTCAGAGGAACAGCCCAAGCAAATTTACTAAATACGTCAATACACGTTACTAGATACGAATACCCATCGTTGAATCTTTTTAAACCACGCAAGTCAATTAAATCAGCCTAGAACTGTTGATCGATACCTCCTGCAATGATCGTACGTCGTTTAAATTTTCTGCGCACCGGTTTATGTAGGGTGTAGCTGACCTGATGGCCTAACCACTCTTCAATTTTTTTACGACTAAGTTTGGTGCTACGTTGTAAGGGGGCGATTCCACCATAAGCTCCAGGGCGTTTTGGATCGTAGTAATGTTGTTTTAAATCACTTCTTTGGCCATGCTTCCCACTTTGGTGTCTTTTTCCTTCTTCTGAGCGAATACGACGATGATTCTCGCAATTTACTGGTCACCGCCTTTTTTCGATTAGTGGGTGGGACGGGTGGGGACTGAGGTGTTTTGTCCACGACCGCCTCTTTAAGTACAGTGGGTTTTTCGTTGGTTTGTGTTGGTGGTTTAATATCTACGAGCCCTAGAGGTACGTGTCTGTACTGTTCTAGTCGAGTCAAATAACGCTGTAATGTTTGTTGGTAGACTCTAGCCTTGTCACCGATTGGCAGATGTTGTCGATCCAAGACTAGTTGCATTTGAGTGTCCAATTCTCCCAAGTTATCTCTTAGCGCATCGGGTGGTCTATAAGGTTTTTCTAACAAACGAGGATCCATCAAAACCATTTTTTTAGCCATCTAAAAGAGTCCTTTTAGTACAGATAGTATTGGTCCAAGCAGAGCAGATAAGAAACCTCCAGATTGTAAAAACTGTTTTAGTCTTTTGAGCGACAATTTCTTCTTGGTAAGTGCTCGCAGGATGTTTTTGTAACGACGCATACGTCTCTTCTGAGGAGGTGTCAGTGTAACGTTACCTTTTAAAACGTTGTGACAACATTCACAGAGTGTTCCTACCAGCTCGGGTGATGCTGTTTTCATAACCGCCTTGATGACTGGTGGTTTGGCTGTACGTAGACATTTTAACATCTCAGCATGTTTTTTTACTTTTTCTCCCATTTTACTTGGGTACGTAAACAATTTGTTGCTCCTCTGGGAAGATGCGCGAACGAAGCCTTACATTATCTGGTGTGTCTTGACGAAGATCAATTAGCAAATACCCGTGGGGAGCCGATGTCGCGTCTTTAAAACTATCTTGCACATAGGCAGTGAGACCTGGGTACATCTGTTTGGCTAGATTAACAATCTGAGATCCATCGCGTGGATTTTTGAAAAGTACTATGTAATGAGAATTCAAACTAATGGTTCTGTGTTCTTTGTTCTTGCCAAATAAATTTTGCACGAGATAAAATACGCTTATATTTTTATGATGAGACTTTTTTGTAAATAAACTAGTTACACGTTCGTCTGTTTCGTTCATGAGGTCATCGATAATTACCAACCGTCTCTTATCACCTGTCCACTGCTCAATATCGGGCAGTCCTTCAATAAACTGAACTCCAGTCATTGAATTGTATAAAGGTTGCCACTCGGAGTAACAATATAAAATCTCATCGGGTACGACTGTGACCATATCCTTGATATGTGTTAGGAAACGCTGGACAAAAATAGTCTTTCCACTAGAACTAGGACCTGAAATTAAACAGGTAAAAGGATGTGCAAATCTCGGATCCATATTTAATAATGATAACTTTCACTTACAACCAGTTATTTTATATCAAAAACCCTATACATTGTGAGAACAAAAAAATGTGACAATCACTGTTCAAGAATTTGAGAATCACTGGTCAAGAATTTGAGAATCACTGTGCAAACATTGTGAGAATAAAAAAAAATGTAAGAACTCAACCAACCAATACGAGAACCCCAGACACCAACATGTATTGAGAATAAAAAAACATAAGAATCCCTGGTCAAGAATTTGAGAATCACTGGGATATGTTATTCGGAATATCTCTTTTTTGTTTTTTATATCGGGAGACATTTTTCTCTCCTTTAATGTATATGTTTTAGATAAGAAAAAATGTCTCTCTCTCTCTGTCTCTCTCTCTGTCTCTCTCTCTCTCTGTTTCTATCTCTCTGTCTCTCTCTCTCTTTCTCTCTCTCTCTCTCTCTCTATCTTTCTCTCTCTCTGTCTCTCTATCTCTCTGTCTATCTCTCTCTCTCTTTGTCTCTCTCTCTCTCTCTCTTTGTTTGGTACATTTCTTTTTTTAGTTATCAGATATTTTAAAGCTTGCTTTTTAAGCTGTCATTTGTATCTTATTAAGTTCTGGATATATTTTTTATATATTAGTATTTTGAAACAATATATATTTTTATATACAGAGGGACATTATTCTAGTGTTTTATAAACCGTTTTAAAGTGTGTCAAATGCCTTTCTTTCTCGATACATCTGCCTGTGTCACAAACAAATGCTCGCTAATGTCGAAGTCCCATAGGGTAATTCAAGTTATAAACAGCTGTTCCCTGAGTAAACAATTGCTACGAGTTTTCACTGTGGATCGATAATCGTACGTGCCAAACACGACATTTAGACCAACAGCACTGTTTGTGTAAGTATTATATTACCAGGTGAAACAGGCTGTTTCAGAACACTTGCCCTAAGTAAACATTGGTGAGTTATTTCTTAACCATGACACTTTACCGGTACGTGACAATTTACAGACAACTGTTTGCGAGCAATAACAGATGTGTAAAGTCGTTGACCCTGTTACGCGCACTTTTTTGTAATATAATGGGACACATTGTCTTCAGCCATCTCATTCAAACAACAAACCTTCAACGCAGAAAGATCTCTGAAAGACCACTGAAAAGAACCACTTGTTTTGTCATATCAACACCTGATAGTATGTATTAAATATTTTTGTTAAATATATGTCTGTATATTTAAATATCTGTTGTTCGGAATATTTTCAGACACTGTGAGGGCTACGCAAAGACCTAAATACGTGTATGCGCTTTGTTAAATATCTGTTATTTCTCTGTTTAAAAGATATCTGTCTGTGAATTCGTGTGTTAGGATGTTAAATATTTAAAAATATATGTGTATTCGTATGCTCTGTGTTAGGCTGTATATCTTTAAAAATATAAGTGTTTTCGTTAGGAGACCATAAATAACTTTAAAAATATCTGTTTTCTATTTAAAAGATATGTCTGTGTATTCGTTTTCTCACTAGGCAGTGTTGCTAAATATCTGTTTCAAAATAGTCTAACTGTTAAGATGTTAACTCAGATACTAAATTTTTATCTGTTTTATGTTAAAGCCGGACATGTGTGTATATTTTTTGATAAGACTTAACCGATTATGTACTAGGAAAAAAAGACTAAATCTTATCCGTGTTGTTATTTATGTGAGATTAATCAGCCTGGATTTCAACTGATGGTACATTTCTACAAACTAAACTCGAGCGTGAGGAATATTTTTTTTTAGAACACATTTTTTTTAAACAGTACTATACATGTAAAAATATAGATATAATATATTATAAATATAAAACAGTACTATACAGGGACAGACGCCTTGTTACAAACTAGCAAAACACGTTAATAAAACTTATTACTTAAACGACAGATCAGATCATTGGGTTATGCGTAAGGCTGGGTTTTTTAATCGATATCTTTCTGACAGCGCGCGCAGGGACCATTCTGATCTGTTAAACAAAATTATTTCCTTTGATAACAACCTAAAAATAAGACTGTGTTTATTCTCTCTTTCTCTCTCTCTCTCTCTCTCTCTCTCTCTTTCTTTCTCTCTCTCTCTATTTAACTGATTGTTACATATAAGACTGTGTTTATTCTCTCTCTCTCTCTCCCTATCTCTCTCTCTCTCTCTTTTTCTTTCTTTCTCAACTTGTCTGTGTCTTATTTAACTGATTGTTACATATATATGTGTGAGTAATGTGTTTTCGTTTCTACTTCACAGATGTCAGCAATTCAAAACAAGAACTGTTGCTACACTTGTGGACAATGCAATAAATCTTTTACTCGTCAAAGCAACCTAACGAGAATATGCAGACAGTACATGCTGAACCGATACATCCCTGTCGTGTCTGTCCTCAAATATTTACCAACCCTGAGGCACTCCAACAACATATTGAGAGTGTTCATGGACCCGGTGCACCAAGATCCCTCACAGTGGAAGCCACTGCACCGGGGGCCTCTATAAACGCCCCAGTGGGGACCACCACTGCACCGGCGGCCGCTGTTGTTATAGACAAATCAGTGGGGACCACCACTGCAACGGCGGGTGCTGCACGAAGACTCGGTATAGACACCCCAGCGGGGACCACCACTGCACCAGGGAACAGTCTGACGTGTCCCCGCTGTGGAAAGACTTTTAACCGACATGATAATTTAGCACGTCACATAAAACAGTACACGCAACATTGCTATTGGATTGTGCCCTGTGTGACAAAAAATTCACCCGGGGTGATAATTTACAGGCCCATGTGAAACAAATACACCCCACCCCTAACCAACTTTCGACACAGAACCCAGCAGGCGCCGAAACATTCCCCACAACAGATGTCACAACAACACCATCAAGATCGACGCACCAACAGACATCACCAGCAGACACCACACCAGACTCATCATCATCAGGCACAAAGACATCACCTGCTGCAGCAGGCACCACAGACTTGCCGAGAACAGACCCCTCTTCATCAAGCCCCATCTCATCTCACCCACCAAAAACAGGCCAGACCAAAAAAACGCCCCATGAACAGCATTCAAACCCATATAAAAAAACCCGTCTGCCCACTGAAGAAGACTCTTTAGAAGACCTACAGGATGACATAAAACAAATATACATTGACAACTGGCAAGCCATTAAAACACACGCAAATAAACATAAATATTTATCAACATTCACTTTTTTCCACAGACCAACAGAAAATATGGACTGGGACCGTCTCTTGCTCCCTGTCTTCACACAACAAACAAAAAGATTCAAAATAAACTACAGTTTCCACATCGTTTTGAGACATAGAGAAACAAACGAATTAAGATTTTTTCACTCTTCCCATAACAATACAGTCGTCTTAGATCAGCCACACTTAGTCAACAACATTACAGATTTCAAAGCTTTTCTCTCACAATTACACGATAGCGATATTGTCACACAAGCACAGTTAAACAGACCAAACACAAAATATTTTGTCGAAGCCATTCCAGCGACTTCTTTCTATCTGTACCATATCCAAGACTTTCCTATCGGATGCTGCATACAAGACATTCCCTCTTTCATCATGGACAGTAACCACATCCATACACTACAACACGACTCAAGCTCCAAACCATACAGTGATAACTTTTGCTTTTTTAGATGTCTAGCAGTTTTTAGGGGTGGTGCCGTTAAAGATGTTAGAAAATCAACGCGCCGGCTAGTCGAACAGTGGCAAACACAGCAGGGACTTACGTCCCTCGTCGATTTCCCTGGGGTTAGTTTAATCGATATGCCCCAATTAGAAATATGTTTTAACGTAAATATTGACGTTTTTGAATTTGACGACGTGGAAAACCTGACCCCCACACTTAGAGGTAGCGACACTTTTAAAGATACATTGCGTCTGTTAATGTTTAAGAACCACTTTATGTACATAACAGATATCGATAGGGCCAGTAACTCTTTTTCGTGTCCCGATTGCGGTAAGTTGTGGAAGGAGTATTACCGACTGGTGCGCCATGAAAAGCGCTGTACCGGCTGTAAGCGAAGAGAAACATTTAGAGGTGGTGTGTATAATCCCCCAGAGACCATTTGGGACTTAATCGAGGAGGAGGGAATAGATGTAGACTCAAAATTCGTCTTCCCTTATAGAGCCACATTTGACTATGAGTGTTTTTTTGAGAACACTGTAGTGCCCAGTGGTAATGCCACTACCTACACAGCCAAACACGTGCCCCTGTCGTGTTCGGTGGCTTCTAACGTCCCCGGTTTTGAAGCCCCCGTGTGTTTTATCACAAAGGGTGATCCACAAGAGTTGGTCAATACGATGGCTGACCATCTGCTCAAAATTGCCGCGGCCTCTTAAGAGATTCTGCGTGCGTATTTTGACGGTGTTTGCATGCAACTCAAGGCTTTAGAGACGATCGGTAATTCAGACGGGCTCCTTGCTAGATTAGAGGGTTATTTGGGGCAGCTACCCGTATTAGGTTTCATGTCGGGTAAGTACGACGTGAACGTAATCAAACCGTATCTCATCCGATATTTCATGGTGGAAGACTTCAAATTTTTAGTCAAGCGAAACAATAATTTTATGTGTATTGCCACTAGCGAGTTAAAGTTTTTAG
Source organism: Oreohelix idahoensis (assembly GCA_024509875.1). Classification (NCBI taxonomy): domain Eukaryota; kingdom Metazoa; phylum Mollusca; class Gastropoda; order Stylommatophora; family Oreohelicidae; genus Oreohelix; species Oreohelix idahoensis. The sequence goes on from JAMPIV010010188.1 coordinate 61,224, forward strand.
ATATAGTCAATTACTTAGCCCCCGATTTAGCTATAGCAAATATCTCGCGGCGTACAACGTTAAAGAAACTAAAGGATATTTTTGTTACGAGTACATAACAGATTTAGCAAAGTTAGACGAGACGGCGTTACCACCCCACTCGGCATTTTTTTCCAAACTTAAAAACACTAATATTTCCGCCGATGAGTACGCCGAGTGCCAGAAGGTGTGGGCCGAGAACCACATGAGCACGTTGCGCGATTTTCTGACGTGGTACAACAATAAAGACGTGGTCCCCTTCCTGGCAGCGTTAGACCGACAAGTTAGTTTTTACGCGCGCCTAGGTGTAGACATGTTTAAAGATGCGATCTCCGTTCCCGGTGTCACGTTAAAGTACCTTTTCAAAACCCTCCCGCCCAACGTCATGTTTTCTTTATGCTCGAAACAGGAGGTAGATTTGCATAACATCTTGCGCCAAAACATCGTCGGGGGACCGTCAATTATTTTTCACAGGTTCCACGAGCAAGGCAAAACCCGCATTAGAGGTGGCAAAACGGTTCAATCCATTAAAGGTTTTGATGCCAACGCCCTTTATTTGTGGGCGTTAATGCAGAAAATGCCCACTGACTTTCCCGTTAGACGGTCTAGGGAGGATGGTTTCAAGCACCACAAACTCCACAAACATACCGTGCAGTGCCGCGATTATTTGGCTTGGGTCTCCCACCAAAAAAAAGTGACCTTAAAACCCCAGTTTAACGGACGTGAGAAGGCGTTGGGTGATATATGCATTAGGGTAGACGGTTGGGACAAATACTCTCGAACCGCCTACCAGTTCCATGGGTGCCTATTCCACGGCCACCCTAACTGCCCACTAACCGCCGGTCGTGACGTTAACCCAGTCAACAACAAACCATTGGCTGAGTTGTACGCAAATACGGTGGAAATAAGTTCTTATTTACGGGGCGCTTGCAGCGTCAAATTGGTAGAAATGTGGGAATGCGAGTGGCAGGCATTGAAGAAAACCGAGCCATCAATCCGTCGTTTTCTGACCGCCACCTTCCCTACCCAGAAACCATCTTACTCCAAATGTCGGTACCCCCTGACAAAAGAAAATATTCTCGCCTCGGTGCTGGACGAGACCTTGTTTGGTCTAGTCGAGTGTGACATCCATGTCCCCGACTCTTTAAAAGACCATTTCTCTGAGATGACGCCCATTTTTAAGAATGTTGACGTCACGAGGGAAGATATTGGGCCTTTCATGCGGGAATACGCCGAAAAACATAAACTCGTGACTACCCCCAGAGGGACGTTGATCGGGAGTTATGTGGGCAAAAAGATTCTGTTGGCGACACCTCTGCTTCGCTGGTACCTAACCAAAGGTTTAGAAGTCACCTGTATCTACCAGGTGCTTGAGTATACACCCGTGACGTGTTTCAGACGGTTTGGGGACACTGTTTCGAACGCGCGTCGACAGGGTGATACTGATCCTGCCTACGCCATTACCAGCGAGACCATGAAACTGCAAGTAACGCGGCCTACGGCAAGACATTAACCAATAAGGCGAAGCACGTTGATGTCTCGTACACGATGGGCGAGGGTACCTCTGACCAAATAAACTCACCCCGCTTTAGGAAAATGACGTTAGTGACGGACGAGATTTTTGAAGTAGAGAAACTGAAACAGATTATATGTTGGGACCTCCCCGTTCAGATAGGATTTTTCGTCTACCAATACGCTAAATTACGCATGTTAGAATTTTACTACGACTGTCTAGATAAATTTGTAGATAGGTCAGACTTTCAGTTGTGCGAGACGGACACAGACAGCCTTTACTTGGCCCTTAACGCGAATAACTTAGCGGACGTTGTTAAGCCCGCTATGCGACGAGAATTTTATAGCTCCTACCACCAGTGGTTCCCCGCCGAGGTATGTCCCGACCATAGACCCGACTTTGTAGCTAGCGAGGGTAAAACGCGCGCCCTTTGTCGGAAATGCTGCGAACAAATATTATTCGACAAGCGGACACCGGGCCTTTTTAAATTAGAATACGAAGGCAGAGGGATGGTTTCCCTCTGTAGCAAGACATATCACTGTTTTGGTGACTACGACAAAACCACCACCAAAGGCTTGAACAATCACCACAACAAAGTAGACAAACACACTTTCTTAGACGTCCTCAACACACAACAAGCACAGGGTGGGAAAAATATCGGGTTCCGTGCACACAAATCCTCCATCTACACATACGAACAACACCGCAACGCCCTATCTTACTTTTACATAAAACGACAGGTACATCCCGACAACGTCACCACATCACCCCTCAACATTTAAACTGTCTCTTTCAGATACCACATACACAACACCTCTATTTCTTACGACGTGACGACAATGTGACGACTCCCCTCAAGGTCTGGCCTGCAGCTGTGATATTTTTATTGTAAATATTGTATTAAAAAACAAACTGTGATATACATACATCCTTCCTATATAATTCCTCTATGTATTATTGTACATTCATTTGTGATTTGATAAAAAAAATTACCATTATAATACCCATATATGATTTGATAAAAAAATTACCAATTATACAATGTCATTTGATAAAAAATTACTGTACAATGTATTACGTTAAAAAATACTATATATTACCATATACGCCTGTTTGATACCACAAAAACACTATTGAATATAAAATAAAAACTATATTAACTAAAACGCTTTTTTGTTACCTATATATCGTCTAATTGTTTGTCTAAATATATGTCTAACTGTTTGTATAACTGTTCGTCTAACTGTTTGTCTAAATATATATGTATATATCATCTAAATATATATCTTCCTATTGTCTCCCTATTATCTAACAGTCTAACTATTACCCTCTTCTTGTTTGTCTAACACAGCCTCTACCTAAGTTGGCTATACTAATAACAACAACAATAATATATTACTATATAAAAAACCACCAACGGGCTGATCACCCGTTTGCCAGTCACTTCGATTACGGAAACAGCAGCAGATGGATTGATTTGCCGTTGCCCTAAAGACGCCATTAGGCGTGATGGGAAACAATGGCAAAGAAAACCTATCTGCTGTTGCCCTAAGACGCCACTAGGCGTAATGGCCACTGACTGCTTTGACGGTTGGTGGCTAAGGATGGAAGAAGAAGAAGAAGATATAAAAAACCACCATCTTGCAACATTTTCCTTATATAAAAAAATATACCCTCTTCTTGTTATCTCAAGTCTGCCATTTTGCCACATTTTCCTTATATAAAAAGTCATCCAATACAACAACCTACTTATCTCCACCTTGTTATCTCAAGTCCGCCATCTTGCCCTATATACTCCTCTTCTTGTTATATAAAAATACCTCTAAAAATAACCTCCCCTTGTTATCTCAAGTCCGCCATCTTGCTCCTCCTGCCGCTCCTCCTGATTTTCCTTATATAAAAAGTCATGCTCCTCCTGCCGCTCCTCCTGAAACCGCCTCGTTTGGTACATTCCCTACTACTCACACAATCCCAAAAAGCAGTAAATAATTTGTGTCATCTCTCGGTTAAAATAGGTCTCCAAATAAATGCCTCTAAAAGTAAAGTTATGAACTTTTCTAACGAGACCTTTGATATCATCCTGAACGGGGAAAAACTACAGAAAGTTGAAAGTTTCAATTATTTAGGTGTGACAACTTGCCCAATCTTCTCTTCATTTTTTTATTATTTTCGTGACATCGTTTTTTTCTCATCCTCAATGCATGATCGCAAAGTCCCGGGAATTGTCACTGGCGGAAATTCTCCTAGTATTCAGTATTTCCTCCTCGCTATTTTTAGATACGACGTCATTGTTGACCAATGACCTCGGTAGCTAGGAACCTGTTTTAATTTAAGACTGCTTAAGCTGATAAAACCAGTTTATGCCACTTTAGGAAGACCCCACGTGACTTTTAACGCTATTGATTGGAGCGTTTATTTGACGCTAATGTCACATGATGCACGCTATGGATCACGTGTCCAAGCGGAAATGTCCCGCTAAAAGTGCGCCAAACACGGGCAATCTTCACTTGCCCGGAACCCTTGAGACAGCTAGGTCTAACCCAATTATCGGCGAATTCTCGCATTAAAAGCACTGAAGCCACGTGTCTAATTGCGGGTTAGCGTCCATCTTTGAGTAGGTAAGTGAAATCTCGCTAGAATATAATGTGATGAAATGTGTAGTACATTGCAAAATCGACGCAAGATTGGTATGTTTACTTTATTCATATTTTTGTTTTACGATCACATCCAGCCACATGTGATCGGGTATATTTTATGATCCCACGGGATATGTACATGTTCATAATAATGTATAACGGGAATATATATATATATAGCTATTAATTTCCATATTATTTGATTATTTTCGACCCGACGTTTAGACTAACGGAAATTAATAGTAACGATAATGTTGACCGACCGTGACATATATTCATTATAAATTATATGACGAGGCGACCAGACATGAAGTGTGTGATAATGTTGTCAGACAATTCTAAAAACACGGATGTCCAATTATTTGTTAAATTCATCATAATGACATGACGATTAGGCTAGAGGCACAGAACTAGAATACTGTTGCCGACATTTCTATGATAAATTTGGTGGGTTTAACTGACATTTATAATAATTCATCGGGTTAAGCTGACGATAAATCAGTCTAAAGAATTATAATACTGCCACTGGGGCAGAGAAATATAATAAAGGACAGACAGGAGAAACTTGAATTCAAGATTAGACTCTAGACATATGATGTTAGAGACTAAAATCTGAGGTGACGGGCAGAGGGACGGCTTAGGGAAAGACTGCTTTCTAAAGCTAGAAAATTAATGAAGCCGTCGTATTTGTCTTCAGTCTATGGTGGAGCCTTGCACGACAGTCCAATCTCAGCGCAGAATACGGAGTCGAGCACAGAGAAGGCAAATCCGAACCATTCAAGACCTACCGGGGCAACGTCAGGAGACCGGAGAACTAACCACACTTCACTATCAGCCGGGGGCTGAAAAGCTAAGTCCACGACAAAGGAAACTCACCTAATCAATGCCACAAAGTTTAGTCATCCATGATGAAAAACACGTGAAGTGTGAGACACATAATACATACAGCAGACACTAATTCCATCGACAATACTATCATTCACCATCTATTCACTTTATTGCAATAAACCAATTGGGTGTATATACTGTACCCCACGCTTTGTTCCTTCCATTAGATGTTGAATATTGTCTATGTTTATCTTCCTTTATAAGGGAGGGGGGGCTCGTAAAATATAATATAATTTAAAGAATAATAATAATAGATAACTGAGAAGGGGACGACGGTAGCGAGAGACCAAATATCTCCTTACAATCTTTTCCAGACCTGTCGAGTTAGGAGAATTTACCCTCTTCGTCACCCTTCGGAAGTGGGAAAACCCAGCAGGGATTCCTTGAGCCAAATCTTCCACATCAGATCTATTATTTCCTCTAAATAATTCTCTTATCCTTTAAACGCTACGTGACACTGGTGTCTCGGTCCGGGATTTGAACTTATGTATTTTATCATACCTCTGGGATAGTATCATCCATTCAGTCATTACAGTATACCATTTTAACACATGTATTTTCACACAGTGAGCTCTAGAAAGACAGAAAACATTTTTTCTAGAAATTCAGGCATTGATTGGTGAATCCCTTTATATATGTTGTGTTTAATTAAGTTAGTTCTTGATTTTGTATTTCATTGAATTACAGACCTTAAGTCTCCATAACTGTAGTAATTTCATTCTACAGCAGTCGGATAAATAATTAGTATTTACTTGTTGCTAGAAATACTATTGGAAGGTAGCACTAGCTTACTCAGTGTGGACTTTAACTGCAAAAGATGGCTGAAATAGTTAAGCTTAAGGCAGCACTAGGGGAGGCCGGTCGAGATCTAGGTTATAGTGGGGTGGACCTTGCAAATTATGTCAGTGTCGAGACTGATAAGTATTACGCTCGAGAAACAGCGAAAGCTGAAAGAGAAGAGCGAATAAAGTTAGCAGAAATAGATGAGAGGATAAAAGCTGTAGACGCTAGAGAAAGAAGCGAGAGAGATGAACGCGAGCATGCATTGAAGATGAAGCAGTTAGAGATGCAGGGACAAGCTCAAAGAGTTGAACCAGTAGCCGGTGCGACCGCATCTACCTCCTCAGGCAACCTATCGCCACGGTCAGATGATATGCCTTCCTTGCACGCAGGGGGCACCGGACCTTTGCCATCCTCACTCATGTCAACTTTGGGACCTTTGACGTTTCCATTTGAAGCTTTCTCGGAACAAGCCGACTCGATCGATAGGTATCTCGACAAATTTGAGAAGTTTGCCACCACGTTTGGTTTGGAGAAGAGCAAATGGAACCTGAAACTGTCGCAAGGGCTTAGAGGAACTGCTTATGACGTGTATAGCAAGCTTCCTCCAGGTTTACAGGATGACTACGACTCTTTGAAAAAGGCACTATTGGTTCGTTATGAGCTACATGCTGACGCCTATAGGAAGAGGTTCCGTAACTCTAGGAGGGAAGTCGGAGAGAACTTTGCTCAGTTTGCTGCGAGACTGGATTCCTACGTGGAGAAGTGGGGTGCCCTAGGGAATTTTACTCATGATTGGGAAGGCCTGAAGGAAATGGTCATGATCGAACAACTGAAGGACACCATGACTTCCGACATGAGAAGATTCCTGACAGAGAATGGGGCCAGCACTTTAGAATCCATAGTCCAGTTAGCGGAACGATATCAGGCAGCACTATCAGAGAATCCACCACCCAGACGGAAACAACCAGATTACGTACCTAGACAGACAGCTCAGTCACACATGGACCCCCAAGTGAAACCACCGTATACTAACTGCAAAAAGCATGACAAGCCAGACTACAAGACTACTCAGAGATCTAATTTCCAGCAGCAGAGGCAAGGGGAAAAATGGTGTAAGCACTGTAGAACCATCACCCACAATACGCAGGAGTGCAACCGGAAAAACCCACCTCATCATGCTGCCTGCTTACGTAAAAGTGCCGCAAGGGGAAATGGACCGGAAGAACCTCTGGACAAACCCCGACATCCCCCGGTCGTTGAGACAGTCCTCGTAAATGACCAAGAGGTGACCTGCCTTTATGATACAGGCCTTGCATTCGACGCAGTTGTCTGTGCATCCCTAGTCAAGCCTGACCAGATGACAGAAGACACTATAGAAATACAAGGACCTACTAAAAGTGCAGCACCTATGCGTTTGGCCATAGCCAAGATTAAGGTCAAATCAAAATATGTGACTGGGGAAATCCGTGCAGCGATCTTGGACGACCCTATTTATCCCTTGATCTTAGGGTGTAGGTATGTGTTCTTGGGAGAACCCATTCACCCTCTGGTTGTGGCGGCTGTCACCACTAGAGGACAGGCCAAACGGAATACGGAGTTGGAATCCCCACCCAACATCCTTCCTGAGGAATTAAAAAAGGCACAAACGGAGGATCAATCTCTAGCACCCTGCTACAAAAAACTACCGAGAGCGCACACTCCTCTCCAAAAGGGAGACTTCTACAAGAAAAATGGGCTGTTGCATCGGAAAGCAGGAAATGGAGGACAGGAACATGGGCAACTTGTGGTTCCATCAGCATACCGAGCCCAGGTCCTAGAAATGGGCCATGCCCTTCCGTTTAGTGGCCACATGGGCATAAGTGCCACGATTCAGCGTATTTCATGTCATTATTATTGGCCAGGTATCAACGCCGATATCCAGAGATATGTGAAATCATGCCCGCAGTGCCAGAGGACAGCGCCGAAACACTGGACGGCCCCAGCCACTCTGGGAGAAATGCCAATCTTGGGCACACCCTTCGAACGAGTAGCGGTGGATATTGTGGGTCCACTTACTCGTAGCAAAAAGAGAAACAGTTATATACTCACGTTAGTGGATTGTTGCTCCATGTGGGCAGAGGCAATTGCTATGCCCGCCTGTGATTCTAAGCATGTTGCTGAGGCTCTGCTCACCATATTTACTCGGCTAGGGTTTCCGTCACAGATCCTGACAGATAATGGTTCCCAATTCCGAGGAAAACTCACCGAGGAAGTGTTTAGGATATTTCAGGCCCGACATATCCACACCTCTCCCTACCACCCCCAGGCAAATGGCCAGGTGGAGCGGTTTAACGGGACCCTTATTTCCATCCTTCGGAAACTTGCGCAGGAAAAACCAGAGAGCTGGGATCAATACTTACCCGCAGCACTATTTGCTTACCGCGAAGTACCCCACAATTCTACTGGGATGCCTCCTGCCACATTGCTGTTTGGTAGACCTATAAAAGGACCTTTAGAGGCACTGTTACGTACTTGGACAGATGATAAAGCTGATGAGACGGTCACCTCTGCATCCCAATACGTGAAGGAGTTGACCCAACGCCTTAAAACAGGATGGGAACTGGCAAAGGAAAATGTACGCCGTGCCCGTCGTAAACATGCGCGTTACTACAACCGCACTGCGAAGGATAGGGAGCTAGAAGTAGGAGAACAGGTATTATTACTCCTGCCCAGTAGCAATAATAAATTGCAAATCGGGTGGAGAGGTCCATATAAAATTGTTGAGAAAATGGCGCGCACCAATTACAAGATTGCCATAAAGGGGAAGCAGAAAATTTACCACATAAACCTGCTGAAGCGATATTATGAAAGACCAGGTGCAGAACCAGCACATTTCCTGACACTGGCTATTGCGACGGAAACTGAGGCAGAACCCCTGACCTCCTGTGAATACCCTCTTCGTCAGTGCGAAACTCATCAAGATGTTCAGATTAGTTCAACTTTAACGGAGGATCAGCAGGCACGGGTTCAACAGTTGTTGAGAAAACACCCCAGTACACTCACGGATAAACCTGGCATGACCAACCTGATAGAATTTGATATGAAGCTAACAGACCTCGCCCCGGTACGAGTTAAGAACTATCCTGTTCCTTATGCTAAAGCAAAGGCATTGAGTGAGGAAATCGAGTACCTGCTTAAGGAAAATATTATCTCAAAATCAGAGTCGCCTTATAGTGCGAGTGTAGTGTTGCTTAGAAAATCCACAGGAGAACATCGCCTCTGCATAGACTACCGAAGGCTCAACGCTGTAACGGAATTTCAAGCGGAGCCCTTACCGGATCAGAATCAGCTTTTCACCAAGCTGAGTAGAGCACGATACTTTTCGAAGATAGACCTTAGCAAAGGGTACTACCAGATCCCGGTAAAAGAGGAAATTCGACATATGTTAGCATTTAGTACTTCTGAAGGCCATTACGAGTTTAATGTATTGCCATTTGGGCTAAGCAACGCCCCAAGCGTCTTTACTCGTATGATGAGGAAGCTACTGGAACCCCTGAACCACCCTGGGATAAGTAATTTCATGGACGACATACTTATTGCCACGAACACCTTTGAGGAGCACCTGGACGCAGTTTCCCTACTCTTCGAAAGACTTAGAGAAACAGGACTCACCGCTCGCCCTACAAAATGTCAAATTGCCTGCGAGCAACTAGAATTCCTGGGACACACTATCTCGCATGGATGCATGTTCCCAGATGCGCGTAATATTGAGAAGTTACAGCGGGCCCCACGACCCCAGACTAAAAAGGATGTAAGGTCATTTGTGTCTCTATGTGGCTTCTACCAGAGATATATTAAAGATTTTAATACCCTGAGTGCGCCATTGACCGCATTAACCAAGAATGGGAACCCGGACAAAGTAACCTGGACAGCGGAGTGCGAAAATGCCTACACGCTGCTGAAGGAGAAACTCACAGCTAGGCCAATTCTGCGACTGCCTGACTTAACTCTGAACTTTACGCTGCGAACAGATGCTAGCAATATAGGGATAGGAGCCACTCTCCTGCAGCCTAGTGATAGACCTTCTGCAACTCTATTCCCCATCGCATATGCTAGTAGGAAATTGAACCCTGCTGAACAGAACTACTCTACCATCGAACGAGAATGTCTGTCGCTAATATGGGCTGTGCAGAAGTTTCAACCATATTTATACGGGAAAAAGTTCACGGTGCAGTGTGATCACCAACCGTTGATATTTCTTGCAGCGTCGAAGAACCTTAATGCCCGGCTTATGAGATGGTCACTCCTGTTGCAGCCATATTCATTTCACATAGAATACATACCTGGGAAGAACAACGTAGGGGCAGATTTTTTGAGCAGACATCCGGACGCAACCGAGGAGATATGAGAAACTGGAAAAGAAGAGGAAGACAGGACAAGAGGAGTTGGACGGAACGTCAAACTTGAGGAGGGGCTTGTGTGACAACTTGCCCAATCTTCTCTTCATTTTTTTTATTATTTACGTGACATCGTTTTTTTCTCATCCTCAATGCATGATCGCAAAGTCCCGGGAATTGTCACTTGCGGAAATTCTCCTAGTATTCAGTATTTCCTCCTCGCTATTTTTTAGATACGACGTCATTGTTGACCAATGACCTCGGTAGCTAGGAACCTGTTTTAATTTAAGACTGCTTAAGCTGATAAAACCAGTTTATGCCACTTTAGGAAGACCCCACGTGACTTTTAACGCTATTGATTGGAGCGTTTATTTGACGCTAATGTCACATGATGCACGCTATGGATCACGTGTCCAAGCGGAAATGTCCCGCTAATTTAACCGCTTGATGCCAGTGCGCCAAACATGCGGCAAAACACGGGCAATCTTCACTTGCCCGGAACCCTTGAGACAGCTAGGTCTAACCCAATTATCGGCGAATTCTCGCATTAAAAGCACTGAAGCCACGTGTCTAATTGCGGGTTAGCGTCCATCTTTGAGTAGGTAAGTGAAATCTCGCTAGAATATAATGTGATGAAATGTGTAGTACATTGCAAAATCGACGCAAGATTGGTATGTTTACTTTATTCATATTTTTGTTTTACGATCACATCCAGCCACATGTGATCGGGTATATTTTATGATCCCACGGGATATGTACATGTTCATAATAATGTATAACGGGAATATATATATATATAGCTATTAATTTCCATATTATTTGATTATTTTCGACCCGACGTTTAGACTAACGGAAATTAATAGTAACGATAATGTTGACCGACCGTGACATATATTCATTATAAATTATATGACGAGGCGACCAGACATGAAGTGTGTGATAATGTTGTCAGACAATTCTAAAAACACGGATGTCCAATTATTTGTTAAATTCATCATAATGACATGACGATTAGGCTAGAGGCACAGAACTAGAATACTGTTGCCGACATTTCTATGATAAATTTGGTGGGTTTAACTGACATTTATAATAATTCATCGGGTTAAGCTGACGATAAATCAGTCTAAAGAATTATAATACTGCCACTGGGGCAGAGAAATATAATAAAGGACAGACAGGAGAAACTTGAATTCAAGATTAGACTCTAGACATATGATGTTAGAGACTAAAATCTGAGGTGACGGGCAGAGGGACGGCTTAGGGAAAGACTGCTTTCTAAAGCTAGAAAATTAATGAAGCCGTCGTATTTGTCTTCAGTCTATGGTGGAGCCTTGCACGACAGTCCAATCTCAGCGCAGAATACGGAGTCGAGCACAGAGAAGGCAAATCCGAACCATTCAAGACCTACCGGGGCAACGTCAGGAGACCGGAGAACTAACCACACTTCACTATCAGCCGGGGGCTGAAAAGCTAAGTCCACGACAAAGGAAACTCACCTAATCAATGCCACAAAGTTTAGTCATCCATGATGAAAAACACGTGAAGTGTGAGACACATAATACATACAGCAGACACTAATTCCATCGACAATACTATCATTCACCATCTATTCACTTTATTGCAATAAACCAATTGGGTGTATATACTGTACCCCACGCTTTGTTCCTTCCATTAGATGTTGAATATTGTCTATGTTTATCTTCCTTTATAAGGGAGGGGGGGCTCGTAAAATATAATATAATTTAAAGAATAATAATAATAGATAACTGAGAAGGGGACGACGGTAGCGAGAGACCAAATATCTCCTTACAATCTTTTCCAGACCTGTCGAGTTAGGAGAATTTACCCTCTTCGTCACCCTTCGGAAGTGGGAAAACCCAGCAGGGATTCCTTGAGCCAAATCTTCCACATCAGATCAATTATTTCCTCTAAATAATTCTCTTATCCTTTAAACGCTACGTGACATTAGGCAGTAAAATGACTCAGGATGGTGGCACAACAAGAGAAATGCATACTAGAATTGCTTTGGCAGCCAGCGCCTTCAATAGATTATCTAACATTTGGAAATTACGATCATTGAATATACATAGCAAGCTTCGTCTGTTTAATTCAAATGTTAACTCATTGTTAACATACCACTGTGAGAGTTGGAAAATAACAAAATCATTGGAGAACAAGCTGAATACATTCGAGAACAAATGTCTTAGAAAACTCATGAACATCAGTTGGAAAGAATTCAAGACTAATCAACAAATAAGAGAAGACTCTAGGCAGAAATATGTCTCCGACTATATAAGGAAAAGACGATGGTCATATATCGGCCATGTCCTACGAATGCAAAACAACAGAATACCACTGCAGGCGCTCACTTTGGTTCCTGAGGGTAAGAGGAAAAAAGGAAGTCCAAAAGAAACACTTAGAAGAACAATAATAAGAGAAGGAAGAACGTTGGGCCTAAATAATGTGCAAGAGCTAAGAGGAGTGGCGTCACAACGAACAACCTGGAGAGCACTGGTTTCTGCCTTATGCGCCGTGTTTGGTGCTTAAAGAATTTATTATTATTATTATACGTGCTCAGAAACTGTGTATTTACAAGCTAATTTCAGAGAGTGCATTTTTAGACATGACTGCTGTTAATGATTTTGCATTAAATAATTTATTTATAAGGATAACATAAAGTGTTATATATCAAAATGTAGAGAAATGAAACCCCTTTGACATGCATCTAACTGAATTGTTCAGTGGTTTTAAACATGCATGCAACATATACAGTAATGAATGCAGAAAATTGAAAAGCAAATTGTACTTATCAATCATTTATCACTAAATTCATCTTTATCGGAACTATCAATGCTCGAAAACTCATCACTGTCTTTAGTGTCACGAAGTGGTTTTAATTTTATAGAGTGTGCCTGAATGAAAGCAAGACCCTAGTATGAGAAAGTCTGAGAAAATAGAATTTAAATGGAAAATGACAAGCCTGTGGACAGATGAGACTATTGGCTCAAGGGCTAGAACCAGGATTTGGATCTCCCCTTGCCGCTTCGTGACTTTAGACTGGCTATAGTCTCGCCCTCCTCTGACTACCTTGACACACAAGGAGATAAGGTGTATAAATACGACCACAGACGCCACTATGCAGACAATATAGAGTAAGTATAGTAAAGAGTAGAAGCTGATCCAGTGTACAGTAAATATATATATTTATTTACAAAAATCAAGCATAAAATTGTCATCATACATAAACCACAAAAATAGCGTGCACTGTTGCACGCCCTGGAAAAATCAAAGTAACAATTAGATTGAGAGACCAAAAAAAAAACCCCACTCGCATTCACTCTTCCTGTCACCCTGCTGAGGAACAATAAAAGTGGTTAGTGATTACAACAACTCTAATATGGTGGGGCTGTCAACTCTAGCCTCCACTCTCTAACACTAATAAATTTCTACTGTCTCAGTCCTGGTGATTTTTCCTCAACGAATGGCTACACAGCTTTCTACTTGTTAGGCGATATGCGCCGATAACTACACCACACAAATTGCTAAAATAATAGACTTGGGTTTAGCTGATGGCTCAGGGTCTATCTGTCAAATGAATACTGAACAGACCCTACTGGTCTTGTCTATTTTCTCCCTCCTCTATCTCTCTCTCTCTCTCTTGGTCTCAGTGTCTCTCTATCTCTCTCTTTCTTGGTCTCAGTGTCTCTCTAACACTCGAGGACTGATGATGCGGCGTCTCCGCTACTCTCTTCTCTCGTTACTATCAGGACCCAGGGATGTTAACCCTCTCCCCTGCTCCTGAATTCGGTGCTTGATTTACTGTCGAAATCTTCTCTGCCGCTGACTAACTTCCCTCTTTTAACTCGCTCCGGAGTTAGAGGAAAACAAGGCCTTGATTTCTGGCTGTACGAAATTGAAACCGGTCTCGCTGCCACGTGTCGTTGCTGGAGACTATAATAGCGATGAGCTCGGGCGATGTGATAAATAACCCCCGTTCCCGCTCCTCACTGGGAAAACCCGTAAGTTGGTTTTTCTGTTGCTTCTGACGATAACTCGAGTCCACTGACTACTGAGGTATGTCCTTGTGCCGTGGGTAAATTGGTATTTCCAATTTACGCTCCCCCACTGATTGCCGGGACTCGCTGAAATTAAAAGAAACAGCTTCCAATGTACACCCTCTCTAAAATCACTTATCTCTAACATATACGATACATAAAATAATTCTATCAACGTGTCACTTCAATCTCACTCCTTCTCCTAAAATCTGCCAGGTAAAATAAACAATAGCCCAGACACCGTCTGACAGGTTACATGGCCGTTACGCATGACTACCCACGTGTTCAAAACATTGCAAAATAGGGAAATCCTTTTACCCATTAACACAGGAGTTTTCCTGGCTTACTCCAATTTAAATTAAATCTCGCCGTAGGAATGATTTATTTCCCCAAACCGTATAATTCACTGATAACATAAATCTCCGACTGCATTCCTCACATTTAAGGCTCAGAAAAATTACCGTACACACCAAGGATTTCCCAATAAAATTACTTTAGAAAATATACAGGAATAAATGGGGGTTTCATCAACATTCTACAACTGGGAGCCCACGTGTCTCTCATAACTTCACACGCTCCGATCTACTGCCAAAAAAATCCTAAAAAGACTTATGCACACTTTTTTACTTTTACATCGTTCTACAAAGATAATAATTAATGGCGCTACCGTTTAAACTTTAAGTTAATGTCTCCGACAAACTTAACTTACGGCCCGAGATTTCTCAAAAACCCCACTAATAAGTAAAACGATTAATAAAATAGCTACATACCAAATTATCGCGGTTTTTCCCCGCAAAAATGGAGACGATAAAATACGTAGTCGTCCGGCAGGCAATTTATTTCTTCCGAGAGAATTTCCCACAGTGTCCTATCTCCTTATATACAAGAGAAAACACCCACGCGAATTTACTCGAAAAAATCAATACTAGCCACCTACGCAAATCCCGCGTTGTCCGAAAATTGCGTCACATTACGCGATTGCCTCGTGCATCTGATGCGTCATGCAGGCGTGCCCGAAAATATCGATTTTCGTAAACAATGAAATCTACGGGAATCGCAAAAAATCAGAAGAAAGTAAAACTGGCCGAGTGAAAAATAAACCTACCGACATAAAACGAACCCATTAAAATTACCTTCTAAAAATTACCAAACACGATATATTCACATGGGAAGAACCAAGGCAAACCCCATATAATTACAAAGAGAAGAGAAATGGTGAAAACTCAAAATAGAAAAACACAGAATCGGGCCGGAAATACAAAATAGACGACAGAATTGGGCCGGTTGAAAGACAGAATTACAGTGCGGCATCACATTTAGAAATCCATGACTGAATAAGCTGTGATGCATGTTCAGCCGATAATCTTTTCAAACAACCATTTGAACATGACACCATTTTCAGACAAGACAAAATTTTTTTTTTTTTTTTTTGTTTTGCTAATGAGCCCTACGTTATTTAACACATTAACTACCGCAAGCCGCTGTCAACGGCTCACAAAATAATCACATTTGAGCCGCTCAGAGCGCCAATCTAATTTTAGTAATAAAACGAATGAAAAATGTACTGAAACACTCTCTGATCTGGTTCAAGATTTTAAGTTGCCACCGGAAAACAAATTCCCAAAGCATGGTTGTTGTAGAACACTGGAAAATTGATATTATGTTCATATTTTTCAGGGTTTTGGGTTAGTTACCAAATCGTGTAAAACTGTTTACCGAGGCAACTAGTGATAGGACTACAAAAAATGCGTGTACATCTCGTCTAACGGCTGAATAGGATAGAAACGTGTTTCAACAAATTACTGATAGATCTAGCGACGAGGACAAGAGTGAAAACGGTGTGCACATTGATTAAAATTTTGATAGAGATGGGACGCAAGCAGTTATAATTGTGAAAATATTGCAAGTCCTCGGCCATCGGAGGGCCGTTAAATAGCAACAACCTCTATTAAAGTTACAACCGGTGTTTTTTTGTAATAGTACATTCATTTCTCTTTAAAATTATGTGTAATTCATAAAAATCTGTAAACAATTACGAAAACTACAGCTTACTTTGTGCAAACACCTACAGGATGAAAATGGGAAAAAAATTTAATTCGGCCACAGTGTGTTTTTCAATTCGGTAGTTAATGTGTTAATAAAAATCGAACAATATGTCACACAAATGTGAGTATTCCAGTATTTTGAAACACAAGGTTTACTGGAAAAGGCATTAGAACTCTTTTATGGGAAGAAAATTATGTAAATAATGTTAAAATCACAGTTATTGACACAGACAAGGACTGGCCAACCATAAAACGGCGACTGATTATCAGCCTACTTAATAGGCCGGTCAGATATTAAGAGTTAAGAAAGGGAGTGATAAGGTTACTGGATACAGAAATCGACAGCCGGATTGGCAAAGCTGCAGCTACCTTTGCCCGCCTCACATCGCGTGTTTGGGGAAACTCCAAACTCACAATGAAGACCAAAGCTGCGGTATATAATGCCTGCGTCACCAGCACACTCCTATATGGCAGCGAGAAAGAAGGCTCAATACCTTCCATTTACGGTGTCTACGACGCATCCTCGGCATCTCGTGGAAAGATAAAGTGACTAATGTCGAGGTGTTGTCACGTGCTGGCCTTCAAAGCATGTATACACTGCTTAGACAGCGCAGACTTTGCTGGCTTGGCCATGTTCGTCGCATGGAAGATGGTCGCATCCCAAAAGATATCTTTTACGGACAATTAGCAGATGGCAGGAGAACAGTTGGGCGACCACAGCTGAGGTTCAAAGATGTGTGCAAGAGAGATATGAGGGCACTGGACATGGATCCAGCAACATGGGAGGATGAAGCTGCCGATCGCAATAAGTGGCGATGCTATTTACGGCGCCAACTCAGATTGGGCGAAGAGAGGCTCACACAACAAGCAGAGGAGGGGAGAAAACGTCGAAAATAAGCAGCTGAGGGCTGTCACCTCAGGGGCGCATTCCCATAGTCAGTTATGACTGAAGGGGCTATTACTACTTTTATTAAGGTTGCTGATGTTTATGTAATACTAAAGAAAAAATTGTTATAAACAATGATTCTAGCAACTTTGAGAAACTGGGTGGTATGGTTACCCTAGCTGGAATGTTTAAGCAGAAACACTAGCATCTAATGACTTTAAAAAATATGGTGAAACTTTGATTACTTTAGTATTTATGAAACTGGTTGGCATAGTTACTTTTAAAAAGAAATAAAGTGACCCATTAGCCAGGTAACTTAATTATTCAATAATGACCAGTTAACACAACACCTCGATAGCTTGAGTCTATTAAAATAACAGTTGCCTCAGATGGTTAAAATGTTCAAGAACACACAGTTTGGCACATTATCAGGGAGCCGCGGTAACATAGTGGTTAGTACACTGGCTTCCTAGCTCAGTAGTCTATGGCTCGACGTCTATGGTCTGCTAGTGTGCAGACGGTCGAGAACCATATTCCCAATATGCCTCAATGGGCGTGTAACGGGATCCGTTATCTTTTACATTATCATAGATAAATTGATTATTTAAGAAAAATAACAAGTATAACATAACAACTTTGATTAGACCTAACCTTTATTATTTTCTTTCTTTAGAAATAACATTAAAAATGTTGCATCTCTTTCAGAATCTTGAATTGCTATTGCGTTACATAAATGACATTGTGGAGAAGCATACAGGAACTGAGGTAATTCTTTAGATCTGGCTAGATTCAACAAACATATGCCCATTTATATACTGGGGATATTGGGCAGCAGAGAATGTGATGAACGTGACCACAACCCTACAAAGCATATCATAAGTGGTGACTAAGGAGGATGACACATGAGACTAACATCAACATTATATAAGACAAATTGGTACAGATACCACCTCAGCAAGAGCACATAAAGGACTAAGGCAAAGTCATTCTGTAAAGTAAGAAAGTGATCACCAACTGGGGGGGGGGGGGGGGGCGTAATAACCATGGTGGAGGTCATTTATAGTTGTCTGTTGGTAAAGTGTGTATAATTGGGTATCACTGCTCCTTCACTATTACCCCAAGATCTTAGCTTTTTTTTTTTTTTTTTTTCACTGTACCTTACTGTGCAACAAACAAGCCAGTAAAAGAAAATCCTACATCTGTACTTTTGTGGTGGGTAGGTTTCCTAATTTGTAAATTTTGCCAGGGCAGCGGCCTGATAAGCCTACTATTTACGATTTCCAACTGCCGTGTGATTTTTAACGTGCGCAACTTGCACACGGGACCACCACTTTTTCGCCCTTATCCGAGGAGGCTAGGCATCCGATCTCACTACCCATGAGACCAGGGAGGAGTATGATGTAATTAGGACCACTGGTTCTGAAAAAGATATTTCAATAAATTATAATCCATCAACAGGGATTCGAACCCGGTACCTCTTGAATACGAGGCGGATGTCATACCTCTGAGCCACTCCTATGCATTATATAAACACATTGGGATTCTCGCTGGTGCTACGGAGTTTGTGCACTGCGCTGAGATCCTCCTTGTGTGATATAAGGGAGGAGATCAGAGCACTGATGGCGTTGTCCGTGTGGAATGAAGATAGTCCTTAAAAACCAAACCAAACCTACCTCTGTAACAAACTGTTAACGTGGCAGGGCAGTCTTTGTTCTGGAATCCCCTGGGTAAGAGGTAGAGGGAAACAGAAATGAAAGAGCTGAGAAAGGCATGGGATAGAAGGACTTGGCATGAGTTTGTTAAAGGCTTGTGCTCTGTGGGGAGCTGAGGGCAGTGGTAATGATGACGTAATGATCAGGCCAGCATTTGGTCCAGGGACTTATTTTTTTATTAACTTATTCGTTGCCAGGTCCTTTTGGCATGTTCTAAATGTCTGGAGTGCTTGTGCAATAAAGAGTTTGCCATTGCTGGCAAATGTGAGGTCAGCACGAAGACCTTGATAGATGCTTTAGTTATCAAACTGAAGCAAGCTGTGCAAGATTATTTCACTGAGGTAAGGGTTTTATCCTTGCTCTTGGCAGGTTAGTCATATTTTTTTAATGACAGTAAGTAATATCAGACTAAAAGTATCAGCATTGTTTCATTTGTGGTTTTTTGTTTTTGTTTTGTTGCTGTGCTTTTAATCTGCACCTTCTGTAAAGTGTAGGCAGCTTTTGTTACAAAATTGTGATTTCAACCCTGGCAATCAGTTTTTGTGATATGTTAAATTTGTTTATTTATTCATTGTCTAATTTTGATTAGCTAAGATGTACCACATACAGAACTCTTTCAAAGACTGTTAACATCATCATCATGTAGCATGTCCTTTGCAGAACATCACTCTCATCATAGCCCGCCTGAAAGACTCGATCTCTAGCCAGCCCTCCTGCCTCCTCCAATATCATGTTCAAGGTGTCTTCAGTGTCCTGTGTTCACCGTCGTCTTGGTCGGCCCCTGCCTCGCCTTCCAGGTACCATACCCTCCATCACTGCTCTCTCTAAGCCACTATGGCGTTTAATGTGGCCAAAATATTTCAGTTTCCGGGACATGATATTGTTTATGAGCCAGTTTTCCTCGATGTTCAGATCGTGTAGGATGTCTATATTTTTCTTCTTCTTGGTCCACGATATAATTGTTCTGTAACACTTTGCTTCGAGAGATTCGATGTTTTTCTTTAATGTTTGAGTAATGGTCCATGATTCACATCCATATGTTGCTACTGGAAAGATGCACGTTCTCAGAAGTTTTACTTCTATTAATTTGCTGGTGTTATGCCATAGGTTCTTCATTTTATTTAACCTCTGCATTGCTATGGCCAGTCTTCTTCTGACCTCTTATCATTGTGTGAAAATGGTGCTTTATTGAAGCAGAGTTTACACTTTGAAGATGGTTGGCTACAAGTAACTAATACAAATGAGTAGTTGACTTTCCTTATAAGGAACAAGGTCCACAACCAGATGATATGTCAGGGCCTTGAAACTCAGATTCTGCAGATTTCAGTAGAACAAATCCAGCTGTGATGGTTTGGCTATGTCTGCAGAATGGGAGAAGACCAGCTACCACAACAAATATGGGAAACCAAGAGCCAAGGATCAAGACCTCCAGATCAACCCAGAGTTTGCTGGGAGGACAACATCAGACAATCTAAGGACAGGACTAGATTGGATCCAGGACAAAAGGAAGACAGCTGATAGGATAGCATGACACTCTCTCAGGCTCTACCCTCTACACCCCAAGGTAGAAGAGGAATGACTAAGTTAAAAAAAAGAAGTAAAAACCCTCCTGTCTACTTCTGACGATAACAATAAGTCCACAAATGTTGGTGGACAACAGATGACATGGTGGATAGGCAAATCACTTCACACCAGTCATGGTTCTACATGTGAAACTGTCCACATTTGACAGTATTTCAAATTACTGACAGGGTTGTTTTGTTTTTTGTGTGTGAGGAATTTGTGTCACTTATTATGTTTTGTTTGATCACAGGGTGACACGCCAGATGAAGAGTAAGCTTTTGCCCTGCTGGCTAGTCTGAGAAGGATTTATGCATTTTATGCGTGAGTAATTTTGTAATGTTTAATAATAGGAGCAGTTGTCTTCATGTTCAGTAAACTTATAAATGTTGTAGTATTGTTTTGGGGGGTTTAATTCATTATCTTACTTACTTAGTCATTCCCCTTCTACCGTGAGATGTAGAGGTTTGGAAGAGAGAGCGCCAGACTATCCTATCGACTGTCTTTCTTCTGGCCTGGTTCCATTCTAGTCCTCGGCCCTTCAAAGATTGTCTAATGTTGTCCTACCAGCGGACTCTGGGTCATCCTGGGGGTCTGGATCCCTGGCTCTTTGTTTCCCATGCTTGTTGTGGTAGCCAATCTTCTCCCATTCTGCAGACATGGCCAAACCATCTTAGTTGGGACTGTTCTACATGGGTCTGTGGGAGGTGGGGGTTGGGATTTTAGGCCTTGACGTATCGTCCGGTTGTGGACCATGTCTCTTCTTGTTACTTCAACCACCTTCCTCAGATACCTCATTTCTGAGGTTTGGATCTGGCTTTGTGGGTTGTAGTCATTGCCCATGTGTGGTAAGAGGTTTTAGAGTGTAGAATATAGGCTTCCCTGGACAATTAGATGTGTCAGATGACACCAGAATAGTGCCAGATAATAAGAGACTGGTCTTATGAGCAATACCCCCTTCTCTGAACAGAATAAGGGTGTATAGACAATCAAGGTGAGGTCAGACTATGCAAGTTCCCAGAATAAAGAATGATGATGTTGAAAGTCTCTGGGTCTCTACTTGTCACCTCTGGAGATCTCACCTGACTAAAGAATCTGTGAGGGTGTGTATGGCAAGTGTCTAGGGTAATGTAATTATTATGTTGTATGACTAATGTAAAACCGAACTTTAACTTAATAAAATTAAGGAAGTAAGACTGTTTGTAGAATTAGATATATACAGGTATATATATATATGGTTTATTCTTCCTGTACCTCAATGTTTTGGACAGGAAGTATCAAACTCAGAAAAAGTGGTTTTATTTACAGTATTAGAAATAAATATGTTGAAAAGTGTTCATGACTTGTATCACCAAATGTCACTTTCTTGAGCACCTCACAGTCTTTTTTAAATACTTGAACTTGTAACTAGACTATTGTTTGAAGATCTGTTTGCTACATCATTCCCAGGTCAGGAATTCTATGTTGTGGTTTGTTATTTTATTTATGTGAATGAGCTATCATGTGCCTGTGTAAGGGACTTAGCTTAATAGCCGGTTGGAGACTAGTTGCTCCCAAATATATGATCACACAGATAGTGCTGCCTTCTGGACAAAGAGACGGCCTGTAGCTCAGCATGTATTGTGAGCGTCCACTGCCACAATTTATGTCTTTAATTGGTGATATTTTGGCCGTTGATAGTATTATTTAGAAGGTTCGGACCACTGCCCTTTCAGTAGATATTACGTTGTAAGGTAAAAGTGACAAAATTCCTTCTCTCAGACTGCCAAAATATTCTCTCATACTCACTGTTGATTCAAACGAATTCATCTGAATAATAGCAGTGAAGAATCAAAGTCAAACTTTATTTACAAGATTAGCAGTCTTTCATAACAACAGCTTCTTTAGCAACAAGGGTATTCAATTTTCCAAACTACAATTTTTGCTGTCTTCTTACTATTCACCTATTTCAGTTATCACAATGTCATTTTTATTCTTCAGGCAGAAAACCTCTTGTCTCTCGTCTGTGCGGACTGTTTTAACTATGTTCTTCTTTTTCATATATCTCTTGGTCTATCTCACTGAGAGAAAACTGGCCTTACCGCCAGGGCTGACACTTTGCCAAGATTTACGTCTATTATTCTTCTCTGCTCAGACCTGGTCTGCTGAGCTACACATTGTTACTGATAGATCAAAATGTTCAACGTACCTGGTTTTGTTCTCAATCGAAATACACCTTTTTGTCTTTCACAACTATCATGTCCTCAGAATAAAATACTATCACAATAACAATACTGACGTACACCAATTTGTGATACATAATGTACTGAGCGTTTACTATACACACTTTTGCTAACAACACTAGTTTTGCTAATCATCTAAAACTGAGTATGTTTTATCACACATCTCTTACGCTGAGCGCGTTTCTCAAGTCTAACTTTAACACATGGGAGAAAACCCTTTTTTCCTTCCTACACCTAGCGCGACTCAAACTCCACTGTCTAAAGCCCTGTTCTCACATTTCTTTGTTCCTCCTAAACTGTGTTCACGGATCTCAACTTTCCCGTGCGTACTTTTTTTTTCCCAACTCACTCAAACCCATAAGGGACCTAATTTCACATTACCTCCCTTTGAATGTTTTACTTAAAGAGCGTACCCTCTTCTTTAAGGCTTACTACAAACTCGTCCTATGCTAATTTTCTAAACCATAATTGCTGACCCACTAAATCTACTTAACCATAATCCAGCACTTTTATCCATCAACCGAAATATGTGGAGTTTTCTCCCTTTACACAAAGCCTTACTTCACTCATCTTACCCCCCTTCAACCAAGACAATTAGTCTGAAACTAAACCTATTTATATTTCCCAAACTATTTTTCCAGACTCTCTTACTTTATCAAAACCAAACCACCGTTCCAAACTACCGTCCACACATCTCCCCCCCCCCTTAAAAAAAAATTTCTCCGAACCATCTCTACTCACTCTCTTCCCTCTCTCTTCCACTACTAAGTCTGTCCCTCTCTTTACCCACTCTTATCCCAAGGAGACTCGCCATTTTCCACTTCTACTCAACCTCACACATCTTCCTGTCTACAATTTCCCTTTCATAGTATACCTTTTCCATTATTATACATTTTTCTAAATGCAACTCTTTTCATGTTACAACTTGCAATTCATTTCATATTACACCTTGTTCATAATACAACTCATTTCATAGTACACCTTAACGTTTACTCCTTTTCTACCCTTACTAATCCTTTCTAAGTTCATTAGCCATTTATCCTCCCTTTATATCTACTCCCCAGTTTATTATCCTGCCTACGCGAATTATCTTGCAATTCCACCTATCTCCTTAACCGTTCTTCTTATTTGCATATTTTTCCTCACATGTGCATTTTCTTTTTCTTATCATCCATGTCTATCGTCCATCTTATCTCAGTTCCACTTTTATTGTATATCTTGTCTTCCTTTTATAAAACTGGCATTTCCTATATGGCTTCGTTTTCCTCTTTTCCGTCCTCTCCAGAACGTCTACTTTTCTCTTCTTCAATTTTATTTGCTGCCTTGTCTATGGCTTTTCCTACTTGTCATACATTTTCTACTTTTCATTTCCATCTTCCCTTGTGGTTAAAAGAAACCCATAACCATATACAAATGTGTACTGTTTCCTCAACATAATTACTCATCTCCTCTATTCTCATTTTCTTTTTCTTTCTTATTATCTCCCTGTAACTCTCTATTTCTTATAACTTGGAGAAGCCTCGCTTCCCACAAAGTCTTCACAAGACTTTGGCAATTGCCGAAAACAAATCTGCGTCTTCCTCAACTCCGTTATCAGCTCCCTCTTGACTATCACTTCTAATTACACATTTTCTCTATATCTTCGCCATTTCTCTATGGCCCTCATCTACCGCCATTTTCTCTCTAGTTTCTCCATATGCTCCTTTAGTTATCTCATAATTCTTTTCCGACTCCTCTCTGTGACTTCTCAACTTCTCTCATTCTCTACGTCTCTCTCCCTTAATTTATGGCTTCTCTGCCTCTTTCCCTCTACTTCTCTATCTCCTCTCTTCTTCCCTGCAGTAGTCCATCGTTCGGACCTACTCAGCTTATTTTATGTTCAGTGTAGAACGATTGCATCTAGTTTCCAGACAACTAGACTCCCGCTGCAAATTTTCTACTCTTCTCCTTCTCTCCCTCATTTCTTCTACCTTTCGTTCCCTCCTTGGAACTGTGCTGTCCAATTTCTCCATTATAACTGTTTATCTCTAATATTTCTCCTTATTATTGCTGTCTTCTTCAATGGTTTCTTAATATCCCCATTGTCATTTATATCCATACTCTCCATATCTCTGCCGTCCTCCTCTACGGCTTCAACCCATACTCTCCATATCTCTGCCATCCTCCTCTACGGCTTCAGCCCATGCTCTCCATATCTCTGCCGTCCTCCTCTACGGCTTCACCAACAAAATCTCATATTTCCCTTATTTCTCTGTATTTCTCCCATAAAAATCCACATTTTTGCCATCCTCCTATACGGCTTCCTCAAAATTTTCTCCATTTTACTGCTTTATTCTCCATACTTCATTTTGCTCTATAATTGCCGTCTTCCTCTGTGGCTTCACCAAAATCTCAGTCTCCACTATTTCTGCCGTCGTCCCCACGGCGTTTCACATAATTTGCGCCATACTACCCTGGCCTCTACTCTACTTCTTACCTCACCTTGACTCATCTCCTCTACTGCAGTACCCTATTGGTCAGGTGTACTCAGTTCTCTTCATGTGTGTTCAGTATAGACCAATTATACTTAAGTGTGCTCAAGACTCAGCTACCGCCGCCATCTTGTTTACCTCTTAATATGCTACGCCTCTCCTCTCATAGCCTCCTACTACTCTCTCCCATTCTCCTTACTTACTCCCCGTCTCCAGAAACTTCATCATCACGGCCTCTCTAGCTCTAAGCGTCTCCAACGCTAGTTTATCACTTTTTTTGTTTCCTCTACTCTTTCGACTTCCTCAATACTTTGTGTCCTCTCTGCCTCTCTACTTCTCAAATCCCTCTCAATTTCTCTACACTTTACTACTTCATTAACCGTTTGCTTCGGTTTTTCTCTATCATCCATTTCTTCTCTTCTCTTGCCTCTTGCGTTTTCCTCAGGCTCTCTACTTTTTACGTGGTCGCTACCTCAACTACTACTTATACTCCTAGTATCTCTCCTGCTACTATTCTTATTTCTCTCCTCCTTTCTAGCCTCTCAGCTCTTGGATCGGTACTCCCTTCGATCCGTATTTCTCCTATCTTCATCCTTCCTAGCCTCCCGGCTCTTAGATCGGTAATCCCCTTGATCCGTATCTCTCGTAATTCTCTCTTCCTCTCTGCTTCTATTTCTTAGCCGATCTCGGCTCTTGGATCGGAAATCCCTTCGATCCGTATTTCTTCTAATTCTCTCTTCCTCTCCGCTTCTATTTCTTAGCCTATCTCGGCTCTTGGATTGGAAATCCCTTCGATCCGTATTTCTCCTTCTTTCTCTATTATGATCTCTCCTATTCTCCTTGCTTTCTCTAGTCTTGATTCGGTATTCTCCTTGACTCGTATCTCTCCTATTACTAGCCTCTCGGCTCTTGGATCGGTATTCTCTTCGACCCGTATCTCTCGTAATTCTCTCTTCCTCTCTGCTTCTATTTCTTAGCCTATCTCGGCTCTTGGATCGGAAATCCCTTCGATCCGTATTTCTCCTTCTTTCTCTACTATGATCTCTCCTATTCTCCTCGCTCTCTCTAGTCTTGAACCCATATTCTCCTCGACTCGTATCCCCACTTGCCTCCATAGGATCTCTACTCTTAGATCGGTATTCTCATCGATCTGTACTTCTACTACCTTCATGTTTGTTAATTTCCTGCTTCGTCTTCTCTGTGGCTTCCCTTCTATCATCACCTGCCCCAGGTGCTGTTACATCTTCCTTTATCTCCGATGTCTGTCTATTCATTTCTGGATTCCTTTTTAACTCTTCCAACTTCTTCTCTAAATCTGCACAAAGTGCAGTTAACTGTTCTATTTTTGTTCTATCTTTCTTTCCTTCTTCCTCTTTATTCTTCCTCGACCTTCCATGGTCTATACCAGAGGTGGCCAAACTACGGCCCGCGGGCCAGATATGGCCCGCCAACCAGTTTTGACTGGCCCGCCAACCAGTTTTGGCCGGCCTATTATTGTTGATTGAAAATTATTGTATACTCCAACCACTGTGCTAAAAAAAATATTACAAAATAGCACACACAGGCACCAGAAACAAAACCAAAAAGACCCAAAATGTACGATTAACATCTCCCCACCTCCCACAACACCACCAACTCTCTCTCTCTCTCTCTCTATCATACCAATTGAGCTCTACTAGTTAGTGCCGACAAAACGGAAATGATAACCTCAAATCTCTGATCGTGCACGTGGACAGGCGAAGACACTGTCGGTACCTACTTTGATAATGAGAAACTGAAAGCAATGACATATCTTTTCTGTGGTCGGAAGTCTCTGAGATCCAATGATGCTGCTTTGTCTTTAGCATCGGTATGGGAAAGTGATCGCGGGAGTGGGGGTGGATGGTAGGTACATTTCTATAGGAAGGAGTTGAGGTGCACAGTTGGTCTTGTGAAGTGTGTTAAGTATAAATCAGCCAGTGACACTTCTGGGCTTGTAGATATTGTGCACGTTTTCATGTATAAGAGTTTGCATTTGTAAAAATGTTTTCTAAGTATAGAAAAGTGGACAGTGAAAATCGCGCATTTAAACCAGAATGGGAGTTCGATTATTTGTTCATTCTCAATAAGGATAATAAACCTCAGTGCTTAGTTTGCGCCCAAGTGTTAGCCGTAGTGAAGGAATATAACTTGAAACGTCTCTACATCACAAATCATCAGAAAAACAACGACGAGCATTGCAGCGAGTCGAGAAAGCTTGTGATTGAACAACTCAAGAAAAAACTGAATCAGCAAAAGAGTATATTTAGTCATGTAAATAAGATTCAGGAATCATCGCTCATGGCGTCCTATGTGATTAGTTATGAGCTTGCAAAAGCAAAAAAGCAGTTTACTGATGGAGAGTTTGTGAAAAAGTGTGCAGTTCAAATGGCAGAAGCGTTCAATGAAGAAAAAGTAGTAAAAGAATTTCAAAATGTACCTCTTTCAAAACAAACCGTAGCTAGGAGAACAGAAGATATTAGTTTGCATTTGTCCCAGAACTTGAAATCTTTAATTGAAAATTATCCATACTTTTCACTGGCGATTGATGAAAGTACAGACATCACAGACACTAGCCAGCTTCTTATTTTTGTTAAAGTGATCCAGGAAGACTTTACTGTTTCTGAAGAATTACTGAAAGTTTGCTCTGTGCATGGTACAAGTAAAGGGGATGACATATTTTCTGCAGTTCAAAATGCCATGGAAGAATATGGTGGGTTTGAAAAATTGTCTGCTGTGTGTACCGATGGTTGCAAGGCTATGGTTGGGAAAAATACTGGTTTTGTTGGACTTTTGAAGCAAAATAAAATTGACGTGCCTACATTACATTGCATAGTTCACCAAGAGGCCCTTTGTGCAAAATCCATAAACCTAAATGACACTATGGCTACTGTAGTGGAAATAACGAATTTGATCAGAGGAGGACACAGCTCTCTAACTCACAGGAAGTTCCTTGCATTTTTAGAAGAAGTGGATTCTGTTTACGGTGATCTCCTGCATCATGCTGAGGTGAGATGGCTTAGTCGAGGAAAATGTTTAATAAGATTTTGTGAACTGAAGGATGTAATATTTGACTTCCTGCGAGACAACTTACCATGTTCAATTGATCTTCAAAATAAACTCAAAGATATTCATTTCATTCAGCACTTGGCATTTCTTACAGATACGAGTATAACACACCATTTGAATGTACTGAATTTGCAGTTCATCATCATGTGACGTATTCTTTCCAGAACGTTGTCTCCATTACAGCTGCTCTGAACGCATCACGATTCTGGGCAAGTCGACCTGCATCAGCCAAAGACAAGTTCAGACTATCTGTGATGTCCTGGGTCGACCGTCGTCTAGGTCGACCCCTTCCCCTTTTTCCAGGGACCATGCCTTCCATCACTATTTTTTCCAGACTATTATGTCTTTTTATATGACCGAAAAATTTCAGCTTCCTTATTGCAATGGTATTTAGGAGCCAATGTTCCTGTACGTTTAGTGAGTGCAGTACTTCTCTGTTGGTCTTTTTTTCTGTCCAGGGTATTCTCAACATCCTTCTGTAGCATTTCATTTCGAATGATGTAATCTTTTTTGCAACTGTTTTATTGAGTGTCCAAGTCTCGCAGCCGTATGTTGCTACTGGGAATATACATGCTCTGATCAGTTGCAACTTTGTTTCTTTGCTTGTGCCTTGCCATAGGTTTTTCATCTGTATTAGTTTATGTGAAGCAATTGCAAGTCTTCTTTTAATTTCTACTGCACAGTCGCCAGAGCTGTTGATGATTAATCCTAAGTATTCGAATTCATTAACACTTTCCAGTTCTTCGTTATCAATTTCAAGTTCTGGTTTGGTCTTTACTTTGTCTGTTGTCAATACTTTGGTCTTCTTGGTGTTTAGGTATAGATTCTGGGCCTCGCGGTGTTTTTTGGTGGACAGAATTAATTGTTTAAGTCCTTCTGGGTTGGTCGATAGGAGGACTGTGTCGTCAGCATATCTGATATCTGAATTTGCAGTTACAAGGAAAAATGCAAGCACTTTTTCAAATGATGGGCTATGTTGATGGCTTCAAAAAGAAACTGAGCCTATTTTGTCTGTCTTTGCAAAAGAATGACCTGTTTCATTTTCCTTGTTGTAAACAGCTGTCTGAGAAAGAGAGTGTTAACTTCAGTAGGTACACAGATGACATTGAACAGCTGATTTCTGAGTTTGATTGTCGATTTCAATATTTTGAAATGTTTCGTCCACAAATGGAACATTTTAACAACCCATTCAAGTGCACAGTGGAGTCTCAGCCAGCAGAACTACAATTACAGTTATGTGAACTCCAATGTGATCCATTCATCAACACAACAGAAGCAACTGGAGCTGATTTGTGGAAATTACTACCAAAGGAACGTTACCCACTTATGAGAAAATGGGCCCTAAAAGTGTGCTCTATATTTGGTAGCACATGTCTTTGTAAGACAACATTTTCTGCCATGAAGCTTATCAAATCCAAGTCCAGAAACAGATTAACTGGCTCTGTATTATCCCATGTTCTCAGAATTTCGACGTCACAAATGGAAGTAGACTTCAAATCACTGGTGAAAAGTTTTGATAAGCCACACTCTTCACAATGAAATAACACACAAATGTATGTTTGAAATAAATAATTACATGTCATATTCTCTTCTTCGATCCTTAACCACCGACCGTCAAAGCAGTCAGTGGCCATCACGCCTAGTGGCGTCTTGTAGGGCAACAACAAATTGATTCCACTTTGCACGGTCGGTGGCCATCCTTCGTACAGTGCCCCAACTCTGGTTCATTCTTTGCATCTCAGCCTCCACAGTCCTCCGCCAAGTTGTTTTTGGTCGGCCTCTCTTTCGCTTTCCTTCAGGGGTCCAAAGCATAGCTGTTCTTGTGATGGCATCGGGGTCTCTTCTGAGGACATGACCAACCCAGCTCCAGCGTCTGCCAGCTATGATGGTATGCATGTCCTCTTGCTTGCTACGAGTAAGCAGATCTTGGTTGGTGATGGTATTCGGCCAAAAGATTCGGTGAATTTTTCTTAGGCATGTTGTGTGAAAAGAGGACAATTTTGACATTTCCTTCTCTGTGACTCTCCAGCATTCCGCACCATAGAGAAGCACAGAAAGCACGCAACTCTGGTATAATCTTAATTTTGTGCTTGTGCTGTATAGGGAGGACTTCCAGATGTTATTTAGGCTAAAGAAGGCTGTTCTTGCCTTATTCATTCTGATGTTGATGTCTTTGCCTGCCCCACCGTCTGGTGTTACTATGCTTCCTAGGTATGTGAAGGTATCTGTCTGTACCAGTTGCTGATTCCTTACTGATATGGGCTCAGGGTTGCTCACATTGAGCGTCATGACCTCAGACTTCTTTAAATTGATGTTCAAGCCCACCTGCTGGCTAAATTTATTAAGTCTATCCGTTTTTTCCTGGATGTGTTGATGTGAATGTGCCAGCAGTGCAATGTCATCTGCATATTCCAGATCTTCCAATGTTGAAAATATAGCCCATCTTATTCCTCTTGGACTGCCCTCTGTTGTCTGGCGCATCACCCAGTCTATGACTGTTAAAAATAGAGTGGTTGATAAGGGGCATCCCTGTCGTACTCCTGTCTTCACCTCGAAGGTTAGGTTGCTCTGCCCAACACTACACGTAAAGTTGGCATAGAGGCTTTTTATGATTGACACTATGCAGCTTGGAATTCCATAAGCCCTCAGTATTTTCCATAAACTGTCCCTATGTATGCTGTCAAAAGACTTTTCAAAATCAACAAAATTTATGTAAAGCTGTCTTTGCCATTCTGAGCACTGCTACATGTCATATTACAAATTACAAAACAAATTAAAATAACAGATTCATTATATTTCTTTTTTACAGTAATTTCAGTCCGAAGACTGGTATACATGTTTTGGCAGATGTGCAGTACAGTAGTTTGCCGTTGCTTTCTGTACGTGGTTCATTATATATGTAAAACTAAATCTCAGAACGTTATTTTTTAAGGATTTTATAGGTCTGGCCCTCTGGTGTTACCCTTTGCCATAATGTGGCCCTCGGCCAACCATAGCTTGGCCACCACTGGTCTATACTGTTGTTGAGGACTGTCTTGCGGCTTGTAGGCATGTGGATTGTGGCCACATTCCACATGCGTGCACCACTAGACACCTCAAATAAACTAAGACCAGAAATCGCGCAAATCAATGTATGACGCGTCTAGCTTAGTTACATTCTAGTCTATGTGTGGCCATTGAGCCTAACGGCAGTGTTGAAATGTGTGGTAAAACCACTTAAGGATCGTGTTTGAATATGTGGCACAGCCACTGATTATATATATATGTGGAACGGTAGATCCACTGGAAAGTGTAAGATAGCGAAAGGATCCGTATCAAAATTGATTATAGGACCAGGTAGAGTCCGTGGTAGAGTCCGTATTAGATTCGTGAACCAAGCAGATTACGTTCACCTTGAACTTATATACACGGCAGTTAAGACCGGGCGATGCAAGCCAAAGACGTTGAATAATTATACATAGACAGGATCTATAGATTTACAGATAATGTACTCACTAGTATTGTGAAGGGATAATAATTCTAAGGATCGGATTCGGTAAGAGTTGGTTGCACACTCTATTACGCTATAAACTTAACGGTTAACCCAGACGAGCTAGGTCTGTGAGAGGAACAATTGTGTAGAGCTTAAAACTATGATGAAGCCAATTTAAATGTGTGAATTGTTGTTGCACCATTGTGTAAAAGGATATATTAAATTGTTCAGTCGTCCATGGAACTTGTTGGTTGCCTGAATTATACAAGTTCTCACTCTGTGCTGTGACTGTCATTAATCCTTGCAAGGTCAGTCCAGATTATCACAGGTATTTTTCTAAGACTAACTATAATCTAACCAACACTGCGGAAGAATTAATATAATAACGACACTGAATATAATAATAATTTAATCACACCAGAATGGCTTAAAACTGCACTCGAACTAGAAAACTGGAATTAGAATGGATGAATTATAATATCTGAAATATTGACAAGCAACCCAATAAACTCACGTCCAACGGTGCTGAATCTTTTAATAACATCTAGCAAGAAAAGATACAGCGGGAGACCGTAACATACTGGTGTCAAGAAGTGTTCGGACAATTTTCAGAATTCATCTTTTCCGTTACCCAATTGAACGAACTAATGTTCATGAATCAGGCTTCAAGTTGGGAAGATTCTAGTGGAAACAACTTCAAGATCAATTCAGTTCGTCACAGGCAAAGTAACAGTGGAAATTGAACAGTTCAAGAAAGTCTCATTCAAGACGCAAGTCCAAGCTGGCAACTCAAATTTACACATCAAGTTACGAAGGTCAAGGTCGAGTCTTCACTCCGATTAACGGTCGCTGAGTCGCTGAATCAAATCGATCGAATGTCATTCAATTTTTGATCCTGAACGAGCACATAGAACCAGAAAGACAATCCATACACTTGTTAAACCTCCAGAGCAACCGGGGAAGTATTTCAACAGAATTTCTTTCAATATCACGTTTGAAAATCTTCGTTCAACCGGTCAAGTCTGCTTCTCTGTGAAAACAAGTCTGAACAGCTGGGAGCATTTTGTTTATTTTGAGGATCATTATGGCATGACCACATGAAGATAAGTTCTTGTCTAAATTAGAGCTTTCGACTAGATTGTGTTGTCCAGTTGGCTAGCTTTGGTCTTCAATTCTTCCTCCACTGTCACTTGTCTGTCTTACTTTGCAGTCCTAGTTTTTATCATTACGTGTTTACTATCAATGTATTTTATGTAACTTCGCGGGACGGATGGATAGGGCTTATCATTGCTTCTATATTCCTTTGGAAGATTTAAGCAATTTTAACGACTTTTAGGGATAATTGCTTATATTTGCTTACTGAGGATCTAACTGATTATTAATTTTTCTTTTGAGTTAGGAAATAAATGTTTCTTCAGTAAGCCATATAACCACTTTGCTTGTGCTAGTTGTGATGTCAAGTGCCTACGTCATTTAATTTAAATAAATTAATTTCCGTTTTGTGTCACTATTTTATTCGTTTGTGATCTAAACATCTCTCTGTCTCAATGTTAGTTTAAGACGACTTGTATCGTAAATTATTGTAATGTTACTTTAAACATTTTATTTCTCTAATTATTACGTCTAGTACTTACTTAGTTTCTTTTTATATGTTTCATAGCGTCGTATAAGTGAATATATCATTTCATTTGCTTGTTACATCCATTGTTTATCGTCACCTGTTCTTGTCTTTGGCTATAGGAAATATCATAGTTACTTGTAATTAATTAAGCTCACATATTCATATTATATCTATTAACAAATAATACACTTATATAAGTTATTGAAAAACGTAGCATCATGTCTACGTTGGAAGAGTTCATTAAAATAGGACAAAGTCTGAGTAAATCAGGTTCTGATTTGCAGACTTATGCTGAAACGAGATATGAAAAGCATTTATCGCAACAGGAAAGAATTGAGCAACGGGAACTTAAAAAGTTGGAACTGGCGCAAAAAGATAAAGAAATGGCTCAAAAAGAGAAAGAAATGGCTCAAAAGGATAAAGAAATTGCTCAACAAGAAAAAGATAGAGAATTACAGAAAGAACTTAAGGAGAAGGAATTAGCTCAAAAAGATAAAGAAATAGCTCAACAAGAAAAGGAGAGAGAATTAGATAGAGAGAAAATGCAAATAAGAAGAATGGAACTACTTCAATTAGACCAAGAACATAAACATGCTATTGAGCTTGAGACTTTAAGATTAAATGCTGAGAAAGAAAAGGCTATTGAATTGGCGAGGTTGCAATCAGAACAATCCCGACCCTCAGCTAATTCAAATGTATTTTATCCAAAGTTGAAGATGCCACACTTCGACCAATCTAGAGATTGCGTCGATTCATTCATATCAAGATTTATTATGAAAGTTACAGGTTTGAACATACCAAAGGAAAGATGGAGTAGTCTTTTGGTTGATTTTTTGACCGGGGACTCACTCAAGGTTTTCATGAATCTAGATGAGCAAAGCAGAAACGATTTTGATATCGTAAAAGAAGTACTTCTTAGACGGTTCCAGTTAACTGAATCTGGATTCCGAGAACGTTTCCATATGGCTAAGCCTAGTAAGGACGCTGACTTTGGGGAATTTATTGCTTCCATTAAACATTATTTCAATAGATGGATAGAATTATCAGGTATTACCAAATCATATGAGGGGTTAATGGATCTCATGCTACGTGATAAGGTGCTGTCCTCATGCAGTCACGATTTAGAATCATTCTTACAAGAGAGACACCCTAACTCTATTTCAGAATATGAAAAATATGGTAGACAGTTTGTCACGGCACATCCGAAATAGGATGTCCATCGATCTGGTCCACGAGATCCTATGCCTACGTGCGCAGCGCTCCGAGATCACAGATCTTATGATCACCGACCTAGATCACATAGCACGGACGGTCGATATCGTACACAATTTCGTCATGAATATCGGGGGTCTTATAACTTCCCTCGCTATCGTTCACCGTCAAGATTCTATCGTCGGAGTTATCGAGGTTATTCACCTCATGATCGTGGAGGCCACAAAGGCAGGGGTCGTGATGATTATCACAAATACTATTACAGGGATTATAATGATCATGGATCATCATATAAAAGGAATGATGATAATAATGATTCATCAAATTTTTATTATAAAACAAAATCAGGCAAAAAGAAGGCAAATCATTTCAGATCATCTTCAAAGAATAATGACAAACATGGTCATGCTAATGCATGTACTACCAAAAGAGATCATGAGAATGATGATAACAAACATGCGAATGCATGCAGCATATTAGATGACTCTTGTTATGTTTGTCAATCACATCCTATATCAGAGAGGAAAAATACACTTCGTTGTGGTCATACAATGTCTTCTATGTCTGCTTGTGAGAATGTGGGACGTCTCACATACCACAAGGC
This sequence comes from Oreohelix idahoensis, assembly GCA_024509875.1. Taxonomy (NCBI): domain Eukaryota; kingdom Metazoa; phylum Mollusca; class Gastropoda; order Stylommatophora; family Oreohelicidae; genus Oreohelix; species Oreohelix idahoensis. Next base: position 96,385 of record JAMPIV010010188.1, read on the forward strand.
ATATTTGTACGGAAAGGAAGTAAGAGTTTTACGTGACACCGGCTCTACTACTGTCGGCATACAACACTCGCTTATCGAGCCATCTGCATTTACGGGTAAAACTGTTAAATGCATCACATTTGGTGGTAATATTGAAGAATATCCAATAGCGCATGTCTATATCGATACACCGTTTTATACAGGTATGGTGTATGCTTGTGGGTTAAGAGCTCCCGTGTCTGAGATAATCTTAGGTAACATACCTGGAGTTAGAAATTGTACTCCACAGGAGATTACGAAATGGGTTGAATCTCATCCATTGGTGGCAAATGATGTTGTCACTAGAGCACAACAGTTGGCTACAGATATGGCCACCCCACCTACACCTATTATAGATACAATTATGTCTCCCGACGTCGTTGCTGAAGCACCAGCGGCGTTTGCGGAAAAACAAAAAAATGATCCAAGTTTACAGCGTTTATTTGCGCTGGCGGAAAAAAAAGTTAGTAAACATACGAAATCAGCACAACATTGGTTTCAAATTAAGAAATCCATACTTACAAGGTACTATGACAATGGTAGGTCAATTATTCATCAGATAGTTGTTCCAAAACAATTTAGACCTTTGGTGTTACAAACAGGGCATGACTCGCCCATGGCAGGGCACATGGGTATTAAAAGAACTTTATTTAGAGTCACATCACAATTTTATTGGCCTGGTGTCAATAAGGACACAAAATTATATTGTAGGACATGTACGACATGTCAAAGCATGTCACGTAAGGGCAGATTCCTCACGGCACCCTTACAGATCACGGATGTACCAGACAGACCATTTAAGAAAATAGCCATAGATATTATCGGTCCTTTATCTATTCCATCTAACAATGGGTTCCGATATATCTTAACCTGTGTAGATCTTTGTACACGGTGGCCGGAGGCTATACCTCTGAAAACAATCAATACTGCATCGGTATCAGATGCATTGTTTTCAATTTTTTGTCGTATTGGTTTTCCTGAGGAAATTTTATCAGACAGAGGTTCACAATTCACCTCAAATATTATGAAAGAAGTGGAGTCGATGCTCTCCATTCACCATTCGTTTTCAAGTGCATATCATGCCCAAACGAACGGAGTTTGTGAACGTCTTAACGGTTCACTCAAACAGATTCTTCACAAGATCACTGAGGGATGTCCTCGGGACTGGGACAGGCTACTTTGTGCCGCTTTATTCGCGTATAGAGAGGTCCCCCACGAGAGCACTGGTTTTAGTCCATTCGAGCTCGTCTACGGCTCTAACCCTCGTGGCCCGATGATGATCTTGAAAAATTTACTGGTCGGATCATCAGTGGATGAATCCACTCGTACTAGTTACGAGCTGGTGATCGACCTTAGACAAAGAATCATTGATGCGTGTACATATGCATCCGAAAGCATTAAATCAGCAACACAAAAAGCTAGATTATTCCACAATCAAGGGAGAAGATTGCGATATTTTAATCCTGGGGAAAAAGTCTGGTTACTCCTACCCCATGAGGATAATAAACTGTTGGTTTCATGGCAGGGTCCATTTGTGATTATTAAACAAGTCACGGATGTTGACTATACTATAAACGTAAGAGGAAAAATTAAAACGTTCCATGTCAATATGTTGAAATTGGCAGTGGAAAGAAATCAAGAGTTAATTCCTATTATTAACTCTGTGTCTGTGTCTGAGTCTTCACCTCTTAGTTCTTCTTTTGCACTAGTCAATGAGGAAGACACTACGTCTTCAATTCCTTTACAGTTTACTTTACCATCTTTACAAGTTTCCGAATCTTGGAAGGATGTCACAATTTCTCCGACTTTGTCATCTTCACAACAAAGTCAAGTTAGGGAAATTCTTCTTTCTTTTGACGATGTACTTACTGACCTTCCAGGTCATACGTCTTTAATATCTCATGACATCATTCTAACGGATGATCATCCTATTAAGTTAAGACCTTACCCTATCTCGTTACATCATAAAGACAGGGTTGAAAAGGAGCTAAAGGATATGATAAAATTAGGAGTTATATCTCCATCAGAATCTCCTTATGCTTTCCCGATGGTTATTGTGAAAAAGAGAGATGGGTCGCTCCGTATTTGTATTGACTTCAGACGTCTTAACCGTATCACAATTACTGACGCTGAACCAATGCATTTGTTGGACGACCTACTTTCACAAGTTTCACAGGCCACATGCTTTAGTAAACTGGATCTGTCTAAAGGCTGCTGGCAGATACCACTCACTGAACATCGATGACATCTGCCTATTTCACAACTCATGGGAAGACCATATTACTGGTTTGTCTTCTCTTCTCATTACACTACGACAACATGGTTTGACTGTAAGACCTTCGAAGGTCCAGATAGGTTGTCAGGAGATTACTTTTCTTGGTCACCGCATAGGTAACCATAAATTACACCCTGATGACAATACAGTCAAGCGTATACTGGAGATTGCCACTCCATCATCGAAGAAACAAGTAAGAAGTTTACTCGGGCTTGTTAACTATTACCATAAATTTATACCACGCTTCGCACAGATTTCTGCTCCTTTGTCCGGATTGTTGGCCAAAGGTAGTCCAAAAAAAATATTATGGACACCGCAGTGCGAAGAGGCTCTGATTATGATAAAGAATTTATTTAAGAATCCTCCTATCCTGTTATTGCCAAACATACAGTTACCATTTTTGATCAAAACAGATGCATCCAACTCCGGAATCGCAGGTTGTTTGCTTCAATGCTATGAAGGGATACTCCATCCATGCTTGTTTGTCTCACGCAAGCTTACCCCGGCAGAACAAAAATACGCTACAGGAGAGCGCGAACTGCTCGCGGTGGTGTGGTGCTTGGAAAAACTGTCTAAGTACTTGATAGGTAGAAAGTTCTTTATCTACACAGACCACAGTCCGCTCACGTTTATCACTTCGAGAACTATGAAAAACGCAAGGATTCACAGGTGGTTTCTTTTACTACAAGAATTCGCCTTTTCAATAATTCCGATTTCAGGAACTGATAATAACCTCGCGGACTTGTTATCAAGAAATTTTACGTCACAGGATTGAGATAACTTTCTTGTCTTGATGTTGACAATGGACATAATTTTATAATTGTTATTTCTAATTAGGAATATTAATTGCATTATTTCATTTTGACGTTAGATAACATGCATATATTGTAGTCGGGCACATCTTCGCCACCACTCTCTCACGTGCCACGAGTGTCACGTTTGGGAGCGGGGGGGGGATGATGTTGAGGACTGTCTTGCGGCTTGTAGGCATGTGGATTGTGGCCACATTCCACATGCGTGCACCACTAGACACCTCAAATAAACTAAGACCAGAAATCGCGCAAATCAATGTATGACGCGTCTAGCTTAGTTACATTCTAGTCTATGTGTGGCCATTGAGCCTAACGGCAGTGTTGAAATGTGTGGTAAAACCACTTAAGGATCGTGTTTGAATATGTGGCACAGCCACTGATTATATATATATGTGGAACGGTAGATCCACTGGAAAGTGTAAGATAGCGAAAGGATCCGTATCAAAATTGATTATAGGACCAGGTAGAGTCCGTATTAGATTCGTGAACCAAGCAGATTACGTTCACCTTGAACTTATATACACGGCAGTTAAGACCGGGCGATGCAAGCCAAAGACGTTGAATAATTATACATAGACAGGATCTATAGATTTACAGATAATGTACTCACTAGTATTGTGAAGGGATAATAATTCTAAGGATCGGATTCGGTAAGAGTTGGTTGCACACTCTATTACGCTATAAACTTAACGGTTAACCCAGACGAGCTAGGTCTGTGAGAGGAACAATTGTGTAGAGCTTAAAACTATGATGAAGCCAATTTAAATGTGTGAATTGTTGTTGCACCATTGTGTAAAAGGATATATTAAATTGTTCAGTCGTCCATGGAACTTGTTGGTTGCCTGAATTATACAAGTTCTCACTCTGTGCTGTGACTGTCATTAATCCTTGCAAGGTCAGTCCAGATTATCACAGGTATTTTTCTAAGACTAACTATAATCTAACCAACACTGCGGAAGAATTAATATAATAACGACACTGAATATAATAATAATTTAATCACACCAGAATGGCTTAAAACTGCACTCGAACTAGAAAACTGGAATTAGAATGGATGAATTATAATATCTGAAATATTGACAAGCAACCCAATAAACTCACGTCCAACGGTGCTGAATCTTTTAATAACATCTAGCAAGAAAAGATACAGCGGGAGACCGTAACAACTGTCTATTTCCCATTTACTCGTTGCCTTGGTCTTTTTATGTTGTTCTTCTTGTACTTCTCTATGACTACATTTCTCCTTTTTCAATTCTTCAAATTTCCTGTCCATATATTGAACAATTGCCTTTATGTCCTTCATCTCCGCTACACTGCTATTTCTTACTTTACTATTTCTCCTCAGTCTGACCTCTTCTACATGTCTCAACTTTGCTAGGCGCCTTTCATAATCCAACGAATCGTCTGAAGACGACGACAACTGTCTCTTCTTTCCTCTTATATTCCCTTCCTCCATCTCTTCCTGCGTATCTGAATCTTTAGCTGATGTGTCCTCTATGTTTTGAGTTTGACTTGCACCACTTTGTTGTTTAGTCTCTATCCGTTGCTCCTTTTGTTTCAATAGCTGCTGCTCCTGTGCTCTGTTTCTTTGTTCTGCAGCTCTCGTATGTTTGTACGGTGCATCTATTTCCTTATCAGCACCGTTCCATTTATTTCTTACTGCTGCCGTATCCTCTAGAATCTCATTGTACTGTTTACTCTCTGTATCCTGCCATACTTGTGTCCTGTCTTCCTCTGGCCTATGTGTGCCCATCTCCTCTTGTTCCTTATATAAGATTTGGGGGTTTGGGGTTGACCGATCAGATGTTGTTCCCGGTTCTGCATGGATTTGTGCTCTCGTAACAATCTGTTCCTGCGCTAGTGTTGGTCTATCGCCATCACTATCTATGATCTCACTGGAAATAATATCTATATCCTCGTCGCTTTTGGTCATTTGGACTATCCAGTTGTCTCCTCTCTTAGTTACACCCCAGTCACTGTCCTTCGGTTTTATACCTTTACCTATTCCTGATCTTTTCTGTGTATTATTGTTTGTAGCCTGTTTTTGTAAACCCTGTGGTGTGTTGTTGGTCGTGTGTATTTCGTCTCCCTCCCTCTCTCCTGGTATTTTTACAACATGAGCTGTCCTCTTTGTAGGATCTGTGGGGAAGAACGATTGGGTCATTTTCCTGTTTCTGGAGGTGTTGTACATGTACCCTTTTAATTTGCCTTCCTTTTCCAATCTGGTATGTGGTCTGTGAGAGCCTCTCTAACACTTTCCATCCGGTGTCCCATTTGTCTTTGAACTTGCCTGTTCTTACTTGCACCTTGTAGCACACTATATCTCCTGGATTGAACACTTGTAGTGTCGCGTTTTTATTTGCATTATTCCGTCTCTTTTCTGCTGCTATTTTCATGTTTCTGGCTGCCATTTTGTGTGCTATATGCTTATGCATCATTAAATTCTCCATATGACTTTCACCGTAGTATTTCCTTCTAGGTGTCAACAACGTGTCCATTGGTAGTACGGGTTCTCTGCCATATAGCATGTAGAAAGGCGCTAATCTGGTGGAATCGTTCGTGTTAGACCGAATTGCTTGTAGTGCATGTGGAAGATGCATATCCCAATCACCACCTCGGTCATGTATATACTTCGCTATTATATTATGTATTGTAGCATGGAGGCATTCGTTTTTCCCGTAACTCTGAGGATGATATGGAGAGGTTTTGATATGTTGTATATTCATCTCCCTGAGGAAAGTTTGAAACTCATTTCCTGTAAACTGTGTCCCGTTGTCCATGACAATAGTGTACGGGCAACCATGTCGAGGTATAAAGTATGTCATCATTATATTCACCACGGTTTTTTCTTTCGCTTCCCTGACTGCATAGCATTCTGGCCAGTTGGACAACATGTCTACAATATGGATAATGTACTCGCATCCCGACTGGGTCCTGGGATATGGTCCTGAGATGTCAGTACTGACTTTCTCTATGGTGTATTTGGGAATATCCATCCTTTGTATTGGGCACTTAACTTCAGCCATATTTCTTGTCTTGCATGTCAAACATCGTTGCACATGTTGTATAACATCCTTGCATAACGTCGGCCAATAATACCGTGCTTTAATTGCTTCCAGTGTTTTATCCCTTCCAAAATGGCCGTTATTATCATGTAACTCCTCCAAAACCCTCTTAACCAGGTGGTTAGGAATGTATTTTTTTGGAACTCCATCCCCTTTTGGATCTACGAACTCCACTATTTTATCATGTTCGTTAATGACAAAATGTCTTGCTTCCCTAGTTCCTTGTTCAATTTTCTTCCTAAGATTGATTAATGCGGAATTCTTTGCTTGTTCTGTGAGGAGGTCAAACCCTTCGATGATATCCATTTGTTCTATTTCCTCTTCTTCCAATTCTGCATCTATCTGTTGTTGTTTGCGATTCAAATTTATGACACTTATTTGTCTGAAGTGTTCGCTAATCTCTGGTGTTATATTGTGTTCTTATTTTTCTGGACCATCGTTGTACGGTATACGGGATAAAAGGTCTGCACAAGAGTTATCTTTTCCTTTTATATACTCAATGGTCACGTCGTAGTTCTGTAAATTTAACACCCAGGTTTGTAACTTCCGGGGTTGTTCCGACACTTTGGTGAACCATGTGCGCAGTGGTTGGTGATCTGTCCTGACTATAAAGGAAATTCCTCTCAGATAATAGTCTAATTTTTGTATGGCATAGTATATTGCAAACGCCTCTCTCTCTCAATAGCGGCCCATTTCATCTGAGATTTGTTGAACTTATGGGAGAGAAATACAATAGGTTTCTCGTTACCAACGTTAGGTATCATATGTGGTTCTCCATCTTCTGCGGGCTGAACCAAACATGCTCCCAACGCTGTACCAGAAGCGTCTGTATATAAAATGAATGGCTTGTCCGGGTCCGGGTGTGCCAAAAATGGGAGCTCTGTTAAGGCTTCTTTGAGATATTCAAAAGCCCTCTGGCATTCCTCTGTCCACTTGAATCGGGCATATTTCTTCACTAAATTGATTAGAGGTTCTGCTGTTTGTGTAAAGTTAATTACATGTTTCCTAAAATATCCACACTTTCCCAAGAACCCGCGTACTTGTCTGACATTCACTGGTGGAGGCATCTCCCTAATGGCTTTGACCTTGTCTTCATCCGGTCTGATTCCATCCTTGTTTATCAAAAAGCCTAGATATTTGGTTTCACGCTGAAGGAAATTACATTTTGTCAACTTCAATTTGACTTTATGACTTCTCAGTCTGTCGAAGACTTTCTCCACGTGTTGTAGATGACTCTGAACTGATCCTGACGTGTGTACAAGGATATCATCTATATATGCCATGGCGAAATTCTGCATCCCACTAAGGACTTCATCCATTAGCGCCATGTAAGTTGCGGGACTACTTTTGAGCTCGAATGGCATAACATTCCAAGCAAACGTTCCCACATGTGTACAGAACGTGCGTTTCTTCTTAGCTTCTTCCGTCAATGGTATACACCAGATCTGGCGTCCAGGGTAGTGAACCATTCTGACTTTCCCAGTAGCGCTAGAATGTCGTCTATTCTAGGGATGGGGTGTGTTACTGTCTTAGTGATGCTATTTAACGCTCTGTAGTCGCAGCAAAATCTGTGACTACCGTCCTTCTTTATGACTATCACTATTGGGGACGCCCATTCTGACCGCGATCTCTGAATGACCCCAGCATCTAACATCTCCTGGATTGCCTTCTCCACTATTTGTCTGGTTTTCAGTGGAGTTCTGTACGGTTTCTTGTTTATGACTTTTCCTGGCTCTGTTGCGATGTCCATTAGTATCGTCTGCGTCCTTCCTAACTCCATGTCGGTGAGAGCAAACATGTCGTGATTATGCAATATAAAATTCCGAAGCATTTTGTCATGTTGGGGATGTACCAAATCTTTTGGCCGAATACCATCACCAACCAAGATCTGCTTACTCGTAGCAAGCAAGAGGACATGCATACCATCATAGCTGGCAGACGCTGGAGCTGGGTTGGTCATGTCCTCAGAAGAGACCCCGATGCCATCACGAGAACAGCTATGCTTTGGACCCCTGAAGGAAAGCGAAAGAGAGGCCGACCAAAAACAACTTGGCGGAGGACTGTGGAGGCTGAGATGCAAAGAATGAACCAGAGTTGGGGCACTGTACGAAGGATGGCCACCGACCGTGCAAAGTGGAATCAATTTGTTGTTGCCCTACAAGACGCCACTAGGCGTGATGGCCACTGACTGCTTTGACGGTCGGTGGTTAAGGATCGAAGAAGAAGAGGGGATGTACTTTGATCTGCTTCTGTATTTCTCTTATTCTGTCCTGGAATTTTTCCCGACTGTTGTCTCTGACCTGTGAATATCGATCTGGTGTCCATGATTTTCTTACTCTTGTTTGTTTTTCCTGGTATGGTGCACCTGCACTGTTTCCGTATACTGCGTTTACCACGTGGTTTCTCGTTGGTATTCCCCATTGTTGGCTTTTTATGTTCCTAACTGTTTGTGGTTTTGGATTTTGTCTCTGGCACACGTCGTTGTTTTTCATTGTTTCTTGTATTTGGTGCTTTTCTTGGTGTTCAATATTTCCTTCTTGTCCTTCCATCAGTCGTACCCTTCCTAATACAAATCCTCTTGGTATTCTAACTGTTCTTCCCGTGGTGTTTATTATCATTGTTGGAAATTGTTGTCTTTTCCCAATTTGTACTATTCCTACTACCATTTCTAGTCTGGGTTCATCTAGTATATCTCCATCTTCCCAGTCTAGTGTTAAGACCGTTTGTCCTTAGTTAAAATATGGGGACCTTTTTAACTTGCCTTGAAGAATACCGACTTCATTCGGTCGTAACGTAACTGTTGTTCTGTTTCGGATTATGGACGCTATGTATATGTTGTCCGGTAATTTGATGTATTCACCATTTATCTTCAATTAGTGAGTATCAAAGTGTAATTGAGCCGTATGTTTTTGTAGAAAATCACATCCTAGTATGATATTTCTCGTCATACCCTTCACTATGGTGAACGCGTGTTCCATGCTCATATTACTAACTTAGTCGTTCCCCTTCTACCGTGAGGTGTAGAGGTTTGGAAGAGAGAGTGCCAGACTATCGTATCGGCTGTCTTTCTCCTGGCCTGGTTCCATTCTAGTCCTCGGTCCTTCAAAGATTGTCTAATGTTGTCCTCCCAGCGGACTCTGGGTCGTCCTCGGGGTCTGGATCCTTGGCTCTTTGTTTCCCATGCTTGTCGTGGTATCCGACCTTCTCCCATTCTGCAGACATGGCCAAACCATCTTAATTGGAACTGTTCTACTTGGGTCTGCAGGGGGTAGGATTTAAGGCCTTGACGTATCGTCTGGTTGCGTACCATGTCTCTTCTTGTTACTTCAACCACCTTCCTCAAAAACCTCATTTCTGAGGTTTGGATCTGGCTTTTATGGGTTGTAGTCATTGCCCATGACTCGCATCCATATGTCAAGACTGGGACATAGGTGGAGCGGTATACAGCCATCTTCATTTTCTTACCAACCTCTCTCTTGCTGAGGAATCCTCGATTTATGGCCTGAAAAAGTCTCCCAGCTGCTGCTTTTTGAGTGGCCAACTCTTCTTTGATGCCTCCCTTTCGGTCTATAATAGCTCCGAGGTATTTAAAGTGGTCGACCTGCTCCAGGACCTGTTCTCCCAGCTTAATCTGATGTCTTCTTTCTTCTCGTGATATCACCATGGATTTTTGTTTTAGAGCTTCTTATGACCATCCCTCTCTTCTCCAGCTCTTCCTTCCAGACTTGCAGGTTGGATTGGAGATGTGCCTCTGATTTAGCAATCAGGGCAACATCATCAGCAAATGCCAGCTCTGAAATATAGACCTGTCTCATCTTCCAGTACCCCACTGAATACTTTCTTGTTCTCTCCTTACATGCCTTGATGACATCGTCCATAAGGAGTATGAAGAGGTAAGGTGATAGGATATCACCTTGTCTTACACCAGTGGTGGTCCTGAACTCTTCTGACTTATGGTTTGCTGTCCGCACATAATTTCTGCAAGACTTGTAGAAGCTCTGTATAGCATGAATCAGAGGTGCTGGAATATTCTTCCTTGCCAAACAGTCCCAAAGTTTGCTCCAGGGGACCCTGTCAAACGCCTTTTCCAGATCTATGAAACAAAGATGGATCTCACTCTTATACTCAAGGGCCTTTTCACTCAGCTGTCTGAGTGTGAAGATTAGGTCTTGAGTACTTCGGTTTGCTCGGAATCCGCACTGGACCTCATCCAATTGTGGCTCAGCTAGGCGTCGGAGTCTCTGCTCTAGGATTCTAGAGTAGATTTTACCAGGGACACTGAGAAGGGATATGCCTCTATGGTTTCCACACTGTCGATTGTCACCCTTTTTGAAAATTGGTGTTATGATGGCAATCTCCCAATCCTTTGGTATGGTCTTGTTGCACCATGCAGCCTGTAGGACCCTTAAGAGTAATAGGTCGCCTGATGCTCCCATGTACTTAACCATTTCTGGTGTTATACCATCATGCCCTGCTGCTTTGCCCATCTTGATTTTCTCCAGTGCTGCCTTCAGTTCTTCCATCTTTATGTCATCATCATCACCATTTGTTTCATCTTCTGTGGTAGTGGTTACTGTTTCTGATGCTTGACCTTGCATCAAGGAGTTCTGAGAAATATTCTTTCCATCTTTCCATTACTTCCTTCGGGGCAGTAAGCAATTTGCCTTGCTTGTCCTTTATAAATTTGAGAGGGCATTGTTTTTCCTTCCTCATGTTCTTTAGGGCTTATAGAACAATTTCTGGTTTTCTTGCGCATCTTTTTCTAGCTTTTCTCCAAATTCTTCCCAGGACTTCTGTTTTGCTGCTAGCACTTTGTTCTTTGCTTCTGTTCTGAGTGTCACATATTCTCTATATTTTTCCATTTGTCCTATTGTGTTTTTAGCTCCTAAGTACTGTTTCCATGCCATTTTCTTCTCTCTTATTTTCTCTTTGACTTCCTCTGTCCACCAAGGTGTCCTCTTTCTCTGGTTCCCAAGTCGGACTTCACCGCATGCTTCTGCAGCAGCTGTCTTTATGATATCCTTGAATTTAATCCAGAGGGTTTCCAAGTCATCAGGTCGTTCTTCTGTGTTGCTCACCGCTGCAGCAATAAGCCCCTGATATCTGGTCTTAATTTCTGGCTCTCTCAGCTTGTAGGTCCTAATGCTCATTTCTCCTGCTCGTTTACTTGGTTTCTTGCGTGATGTTGGGCAGTTCCTAAGCTGAGCAACTCTTTCAGTTGTTCGTTTGATTGTTAGCAGGTAGTGATCACTTCCAATCTCTGGCCCCCTCCAGACTCTAGCATCCCGGACATATTTGAATGAGCTCCTCCTAACAATGGCATAGTCGATCACTGACTTCTCATTCTTTGTTGGTTCACACCTAGTGTATGCATTTATGCGCTTATGGGGGAACTTTGTGTCGGTAAGGATCAGATTCTGGTCACTGCAGAATCTGAGGAGTCGCTTTCCATTGTCATTGAGAGTATCTTCTCCATATCTTCCGATAACTCCACCCCATCTAGCATGGTCATTTCCAACTCTGGCATTGAAATCTCCGAGCATGATAATTTCATCAAGGCAGTCATCCACTGTCCTTTGAAGCAGCTCGAAGAATTCCTCCTTGACCTCTGCTCTCTCATCCTCATTTGGCCCATACACTATGACCAGGTTGACTATGGTTTCTCCTTCTTTTAGTTTTACAACCATAATGCGCTCCGAGACAAAGTTCCATCCCTTGATACTATCTTTCTGTTTTTGGCCACAATGCAGCCCAGGCCCCTTTAGCTCTTTCAGATGTGGGTACACCACTGTATAGCAGCGTGTTGCCATCGAGATCCATGACTCCTTGTCCCTTTTTCTTTGTTTCGGTAATAGCCAGGTTTTCTAGTTTTGCTTTCCTCATCTCTTCCACCAGCTCCTCTTCTTTCCCATTTATACTTCTTGTGTTCCAAGTTCCATAAGTCGTAGTCCATAGTCCGTTCCAGTTCGTCGCCTTTAGAAACAGTCAGGTTTTCTCTCTTGTATTTCGTGTAATCATAGTTTAAAGCAAACAGGTGATTGGCCTGTTGTGCCTTTGCATGATGGAGGGGCTGCCTCCATGTAGGCCGCCCTCCTCCTTTTTCATCCGGGCTTGGGACTGGCATAGGCGGAGTTCCATGCTCTTATTTCCAATTCTTATTTGTACCATAGCTGTTCCCATAACTTTCAGGTTTTCCCCTGACACCGTGGTTAGTGTATTTTGTGACTTTCTGTATTGAGCTATGCCTCTTATCTGTTTATAAAGTCCAAACCTGACAATGCTTATAGTAGCTCCTGAGTCCACCAATGCTCTATATCTCCTTCCATGTATTTCGACAATACATGAACAAGGGTCTGGTTTGTGCGCCAGCTTGATTGCTGTTGCTACTTGTTTTCTTTTATGGACACTGTGTTTTGTTTCTTGTTTTTCAATTTCATTTATTTTTCTTTGCTTGAGTTTGCCTCTTTTGCACCTATGACCCTGTAATTGTCTTCCACTAGATATAATTTCTATGTATATCTGTGTTCATCCGCCGTTGTGTTCCACTACCATCGATATACTGTTTGTTTCTTCTCCCGTCGTCACTTCTCCAACTTTCATATCGTAGCTGTCTGTGTTGTTGAGACCTTCTGGTGTTTCCCTGAGTGTGAGTATTTGTGTGTCGGACTCTGTCACGAATGTTTGTGACATCCGGGTTGTGTATGTACTTATATTGAGTATTGTTGTGACCGGTTAATTGAGCACAGTTACCGGACAAGGCTTCTGTGTGTCTAATGCGTGTCGGATTACCGGTCTCAACTCTTCGTACTGAGTGCTGCGGCTGTAGTGGCCTGTAATTGCACTCAAATTGTGTATGTCCTAGCCTATTGCAAGCATAACACATGACTGGCTTGCGGTCTACCTTTCTTGATCTATAAGACGTTTCTGTTCCTCTCCCTCGTCTTGATATTTTTCTTTGTTGATAATGTCCTATCTCCATAGGTTCTTCCTGTGTTTCTTCGCATGGAACTACTCTACCCAGCTTGAGGTCCAATCTTCTTCTGAGGTTCTCTTCGGCTGCAGCAAGTGCAATGGCTTGTGACAAGTTTTGTGGGTCCTTCCTGAGGAGATGTAATTTAATTGGTATACCATTCAAACCATCTACAAATATACCCACTAACTGTTTCTCCACCTCTTGTTGGTTTATTTGTTGCCCCAAGAAAACTCCTTCAGCTAGGTTTAACAACCTGTCGCTGAACATTTGAATGGGTTCTTCTGCTTGTTATTGTATGCTCCTCAGCAGAGTCCACGCATACGATGCATCCGTAATTTGTGCATACCTTCTTATTAGTTCTTTCTTAAAATCTTCCCATGTCTCATCTGGGACAGTGTCAAACCAGCGTCTTATAAAGTTTACTACTAACCCACACAAGGAGAGATATGCAACTTGTTTGAACTCACTTTGGTCCATATTGACCGAAGTGCAATATCTCTGTATCTCGAGTAACCACTTTCTACATAAAGTAGGATCACCTGAATATGGCGTTATGCTGTTCCGGATATTCTGGAACTTACTTTCATTTATAATGGCAGTCATAGCCTTAGCTACCTGCTCAAGAGCAGCCACATTGGGATCCAAACCCACCGTAAGTTGTTGTTGTTGCATCTTGTCTTGACCTGTAAGTGTTAGTATTAATAGAAACACCTGTAAAAAGAATATTAATCTCTTGGTTGACCTGTAAGAGAATTATTAACCAATATCTGTGTACAATATTTATAATTTTTGTGAGTTACAAAACAATTTTTTTTGGCAACATTGTGATTGTAATTATCAATCTAATTCTCATAATTAACTGACTACGCTAATAATTATTTAATTAGCCTCTAAATGTTTCTGTGTTACTTCATCTGTTTTTCTTGCTTGGGCTAACCACTTGCTCCTCCAGTATTTCAGAATTAACAACACAATTTTTGTCTTATGCGGCTGAGTACTTATTATTTTTGCGCGTTGGGCCTGTTGATCATTCAGATTGTTACCTCATGCATGCGGCTGCGTTCCGACGGTTGTCGGGTGTTATAGTGAACTTGACCTTCGTGATATTTTGGCTAGCTTCGTTGTTCTTGATGTCGATTCACTTGACTTCTGTATTGTCTTGTTTTGTTTCTTCAGCTCGCAGGATTCTTTTTGATTTATATCTTCTTAAAGAACTTGACCTTCGTGATGCTTGCAGTCTTTTAGATCTCTATCTTGTATAGGGCTGTTCAGATGCACCACAGTAGTCTGTGTGGTGTAGGGTTCTATATGAAAAATATTTGATGCAACTGTACCTAATATGTGATGCCCAAACTGACATCTGAGGGGAGGCTGTCTTGATTTATAAAAGCTTCTTGAACTATCATAGTGTAGGGCTGGTCACGCGCACCATCATAAGTCTGTGGCCGTTGATAGTATTATTTAGAAGGTTCGGACCACTGCCATTTCAGTAGATAGTACATTGTAAGGTAAAAGTGACAAACTTCCTTCTCTCAGACTGCCAAAAATATTCTCTCATACTCACTGTTGATTCAAACGAGTTCATCTGAATAATAGCAGTGAAGAATCAAAGTCAAACTTTATTTACAAGATTAGCAGTCTTTCAAAACAACAGCTTCTTCAGCAACAAGGGTATTCAATTTTCCAAACTACAATTTTTGCTGTCTTCTTACTATTCACCTATTTCAGTTATCACAATGTCATTTTTATTCTTCAGGCAGAAAACCTCTTGTCTCTCTTCTGTGCGGACTGTTTTAACTATGTTCTTCTTTTTCATATATCTCTTGGTCTATCTCAATGAGAGAAAACTGGCCTTACCGCCAGGGCTGACACTTTGCCAAGATTTACGTCTATTATTCTTCTCTGCTCAGACCTGGTCTGCTGAGCTACACATTGTTACTGATAGATCAAAATGTTCAACGTACCTGGTTTTGTTCTCAATCGAAATACACCTTTTTGTCTTTCACAACTATCATGTCCTCAGAATAAAATACTATCACAATAACAATACTGACGTACACCAATTTGTGATACATAATGTACTGAGCGTTTACTATTCACACTTTTGCTCACAGCACTAGTTTTGCTAATCATCTAAAACTGAGTATGTTTTATCACACATCTCTTACGCTGAGCGCGTTTCTCAAGTCTAACTTTAACACATGGGAGAAAACCCTTTTTTCCTTCCTATGCCTAGCGCGTCTCAAACTCCACTGTCTAAAGCCCTGTTCTCACATTTCTTTGTTCCTCCTAAACTGTGTTCACGGATCTCAACTTTCCCATGCGTACTTTTTTTTCCCAACTCACTCAAACCCGTAAGGGACCTAATTTCACATTACCTCCCTTTGAATGTTTTACTTGAACAGCGTACCCTCTTCTTTAAGGCTTACTACAAACTCACCCTATGCTAATTTTCTAAACCATAATTGCTGACCCACTTCTTCTTCTTCTTCTTCTTCTTCTTTTTCTGCGTTCGGTTTGTAGTCATGCTAAAACTGCAGGCCTGTCGCCAGGACGAAGTCCACAGTCTTTTCCAGGTCGGCGCGGCAGCCCCATAGCTTCTGCTGGAGCTCATCACCTTTTGGCCAGGTCGCACGTTGCAATTTATCATGGGTTGGACAGTTCTGGAGAATGTGTTCTGGAGTCTGGATATCAGTTCCACATGGGCATTCATTCGTGTGGAATATCTTGAGGCGATAGAGATGTCCATACTAAATCTACTTAACCATAATCCAGCACTTTTATCCATTAACCGAAATATGTGGAGTTTCCTCCCTTTACACAAAGCCTTACTTCACTCATCTTATTCCCCTTCAACCAAGACAATTAGTCTGAAACTAAACCTATTTATATTTCCCAAACCATTTTTCCAGACTCTCTTACTTTATCAAAACCAAACCACCGTTCCAAATTACCGTCCACAATATGACCCTCAAGTAAGAATATATCACAATTTGCACAAGCTTGACTAGCATAAATGGGTGTTTCAGAATGCTGTAGTGTCCAGAAGGCGAAAGCGTGGTCACAAGGCTTTCCCTCTGTTCTCAAGTCTGCACCGTGATTAGTATTTTTCAAAAGGCCGTTGAAGTCAGCCTCTGTTCTCAAGTCTGCACTGTGATTAGTATTTTTCAAATGGCCGTTGAAGTCAGCAAAATGTTAATTTTATTGCCCCTATGCTCACCACACTTAACCAATCAAAACGCGTCAAGAAATTTTAACTTTTTTCCCCCAAGGCTAAAAACTTTGAGCAATTGTAAGTGTGTGCACTCGTCTGATTTAAGTTTGTATCTTATATATCTCAGTTATCCATGGATCGACCCTTAATATCAAAACTGATAATTAAACTACCAGTTGGCCTCTATCTTCCTATATAGGTTTCATTCAATTCTTCTTCACCATTTTCATCTATGTAATTTTTTTGTAATTAAAGGCATCTTTTCCTGAACTGAAAATATTACAAAAATAAATTTTTCTATGTCAAGATAATTTATTTATGAGGAAATCTTTATGGTAATGTATTAAGCAATATTAGCGCTATAATTCAAGATATCTTTTTTTGTTTAATTCCCGTTAGTTATTGAGAAATAAATTAGTAAAGTTTATTCAAATGCACATATTAGGCCTTTTTGTCATTACAACCAAATTTTTTCCTTGACTCTACAAAACAAGGTAACAAGCCTATTGGTTGTTAATTTTACGGCTTTAGTTAATAAATATTGGGAAGGGTAGTGTTAAAAGGGGGTAGTAACTTTTAATGCTCGGTGTTAGAAAAATTCTAATTCTTTTTTAGTTAACTTGTTGGTGGTAGATGTGACCTTGCCTTTGACAAATTTTTCAAAATTAGCAGTGGTTTATAGATTGTAAAAATACGTTAACTAGGGTTTTGGAAGCGGGGAAATTTGAGCGCGTTGTGATACAGATACACTTTACGACACCATGACTCGTATCTATGTGTCAAACCTGGGACATAGGTGGAGCAGTATAAGGCCATCTTCATTTTCTTACCAACCTCTTAATTCATTATCAGCTGTTATTAACTGCAGTGCCTTTTGATAATAGCTGTATATGTCGTAAAGAAGGAATCTGTTTACTACTCCATGTCATACAATACAACTAATATGAGGTGCAAGTTGGCTGGCAACCTGATCATGTAAAATAGATTTACCCAGAAATCACTACTGCAACAGCATGGGACATTTGGTGCTAGCTCCCAGCAATAGGACTAGCTGTAATGGTGACTCCATGCTTCTTAAGGAATAGAAAAAAAATTGATGATCATCGTGATGATGTCTATGTAGTAAATTGTTTGTGATTCTCTCCTTCAGTCGAGATCTTGCATTGTGCCATGACTGTAAAAGGTGTATGTGAATTGATTACCACTTCCGTTAGTCACTGATTTAAACATGTATAAATCCATTGATTAATGCTCACCAGTAATCCTTTTACCTCTGACCTCTGATAGGTACCACGACTTGACAAACTGGGAAGTGTGGGATGATATTTTTTTGGTGGTAAAGTCAGCCAGGGATAAAGCCAGCATACCAGAAGAAGTGAGTGAGTTAGGGAGATGTTCCTGTTGCTCTTATTTGTAGGGTTTTATGAAGGGTAAATTGTCTTGTTATGCTGCCCTTGGTGCCTGGATCCACCACTGCAGCTGACCTCAAGCCTACACCAAAGCATTGATGTGCTCCTGTAGTGGGGGGTTTCTGTAGCAGTATGTTTTACGTGATCAGGTTGCCAGCTCTATGCCCAACCCTCATATTACTTGCCTCTTATGACATGCTTAAAGGAGCAGTAGTTTATTATTTCTTTGTCTTCTTATTGACCTCCAAGAAATACACACAGGACTTTGAAGGTTAAATGTTCAGACAAAATTCTGGAGTTTTAGGTACTTTCAGGTTTGTGTACTGATTCTTTAGTGGTTAGTTACTTAAACAGTGCCCACATTTTACACTGTGTTATACACTTTTCTGATATTTTCCGTTGTACTGTCTTTGTGGCATTCAATATTTTGGACCTTTGCCATATATAAGTGGGTGCAGATTTGTTGTGTGTTTTTAATGTTTTAAACGTTTACCTTGATCTATTCTACTCTTTTCCAAGGAATTACAGTAACAAATGGGTGTTTCTATAAATAGGATTGTAAAGGTATGACAAGATTCCAGTGTAACTATGTTTTATATTGGAGTAACACTTGTAACTAGGGCCAGCCTTAGGTCGATTTACTCTGTTTGACTCAATTGGGCTCCGCGCTTGGGTTCCCACCACCAGCTTTGGAAAAAATTAGAAACGAAGATTATTTCCAACTAGATATCATGAATACATTATATTAATAATATAACAATATCTTTATTTATTAGCAATATTTTACATGAAACGTTGCAAGAAAACAATAATCTTAAGTCCCAGGGACCCCTTCAGAATGATCCTAATTGCGCCCAGCAGTTACTAAAACTGACCCTGCTTTGTAACCACATTCACAAACAAAACACAGTAAGTGTAAACAAATACCTCTACATGATAATGATATAATGCACAGAAACAAGCAAGGGACCAAAAATGATATGTTAGTATATAGAACAAAATAGAAATAGAAACATAAAACAATTAGAACAATTGAATTAAATATCACAAGAACATGAAAGTGAAACTTCTCTAATTCGAAGGAAGAGCATAATGGAGGGTGCCTGTGACCTTGGATGAAAGTGAAATTAATCATGGTTGATACTGTTTTCTTTTAAACATCCAGTGTCATTATGTTTATTTTGTTATTCTTTTGTAAAAGTGATGTAAATCTTTTTCACTCCTTACTTACCTGCATCAGTTTTACTGCAGGAACTAGCTTATCTCAAAAGTGTCTAAACTGTTGCACAAAAATATATATATATTGTGTTTTTATCTTTACCATTTACATTGTATGCTAAAGTACTAAACCGTGGCACATACATATGGTCTTTGTCGTTACATTGTGTTTTCAGGAACAGTGATTTTCCAAGAGTAGAAAGAAAATATGCACATCATATTTTCAAATTAATTACTATTTTTTATCAGATTCTTTTATGCTTTTCACAGATAATTTTACGTGCAATAACTTAGGGAGAACCAGTTTAGGCCACTTAGGAAAACATCACGTGACTTTTAACGTTATTGATTGGAGCGTCTATATGAGGCTAAGGTCACATGATGCACGCTACGGATCACGTGTCCAAGCGGAAATGTCCCGCTAAAAGTGCACCAAACACGGCCATTTTTCACTTACGCCCAGGTAACCAAGAAAGCTAGACCTAATCCAGATCGTGCGAATTCATGCATTAAACGCACTGAAGCCACGTGTCTAAATTGCTGGTCCATCTGAGTAGTCTATGGTGGAGCCTTGCACGACAGTCCAATCTCAGAGCAGAATACGGAGTCGAGCACAGAGAAGGCAAATCCGAACCATTCAAGACCTACCTGGGGCAACGTCAGGAGACCAGAGAACTAACCACGCTTCACTATCAGCCAGGGGCTGAAAAGATAAGTTCCACGAAAAAGGGAACTCACCAGATCAATGCCATAATTTTGTCATCCATGATGAAAAACACTTGAATTGTGAGACACATAATACATACAGCAGACACTAATTCCATCGACAATACTATCATCCACCATCTATTCAGTTTATTGTAATAAACCAATTGGGTGTATATACTGTACCCCATGCTTTGTTCCTTCTATTAGATGTTACATATTGTCTGATGTTTATCTTCCTTTATAAGGGAGGGGGGCTCGTAAAATATAATACAATTTAAAGAATAACAATAATAGATAACTGAGAAGGGGACGACGGTAGCGAGAGACCAAATATCTCCTTACAATCTTTTCCAGACCTGTCTAGTTAGGATAATTTACCCTCTTTGTCTCCCTTCAGTGGTGGAAAACCCAGCAGGATTTCCTTGAGCCAAATCTTCCACAATCAGATCTATTATTTCCTCTAAATAATTCTTATCCTTCAAACGCTTCGCGACACTGGGGTCTCAGTCCGGGATTTGAACTTATGTATTTTATCATACCTCTGGGATAGTATCATTCATTCAGTTATTACAGTATACCATTTTAACACATGTATTTTCACACAGTGAGCTCTAGAAAGACAGAACAAATTTTTTCTAGAATTTCAGGCATTGATTGGTGAATCCCTTTATAAATGTTGTATTTAATTAAGTTAGTTCATGATTTTGTATTTCATTGAATTACAGACCTTAAGTCTCCATAACTGTAGTAATTTCATTCTACAGCAGTCTGATAAATAATTAGTATTTACTTGTTGTTAGAAATACTATTGGAAGGTAGCACTAGCTTACTCAGTGTGGACTATAACAGCAAAAGATGGCTGATATAGTTAAGCTTAAGGCAGCACTAGGGGAGGCCGGTCGAGATCTAGGTTATAGTGGGGTGGCCCTTGCGAATTATGTCAGTGTCGAGACTGATAAGTATTACGCTCGAGAAACAGCGAAAGCTGAAAGAGAAGAGCGAATAAAGTTAGCAGAAATAGATGAGAGGATAAAAGCTGTAGACGCTAGGGAAAGAAGCGAGAGAGATGAACGCGAGCATGCACTGAAGATGAAGCAGTTAGAGATGCAGGGACAGGCTCAAAGAGTTGAACCGGTAGCCGGTGCGACAGCCTCTACCTCCTCGGGCAACCTATCGCCACCATCAGATGATATGCCATCCTTGCATGCAGGGGGCCAAGGACCTTTGCCATCCTCACTCATGTCAACTTTGGGACCCTTGACGTTTCCATTCGAAGCTTTCTCGGAACGAGTTGACTCGATCGATGTGTATCTGGACAAATTTGAGAAGTTTGCCACCACGTTTTGTTTGGAGAAGAGCAAGTGGAACCTGAAACTGTCGCAAGGGCTTAGAGGAACTGCTTATGACGTATGTAGCAAGCTTCCTCCAGGTTTACAGGATGACTACGACTCTCTGAAAAAGGCACTATTGGTTCGTTATGAGCTACATGCTGACGCATATAGGAAGAGGTTCCGTAACTCTAGTTGGGAAGTCGGAGAGAACTTTGCTCAATTTGCCGCTAGACTGGATTCGTACGTGGAAAAGTGGGGTGCCCTAGGGAATTTTTCTCATGATTGGGAAGGCCTGAAGGAGATGGTCGTTATTGAGCAACTGAAGGACACCATGACTTCCGACATGAGAAGATTCCTGACAGAGAATGAGGCCAGCACGTTAGAATCCATCGTCCAATTGGCGGAACGTTATCAGGCAGCGCTAACGGAGAATGACCCATCCCGGTGGAATCAACCGGAAGAATTATCGAGGCCGACACCTCAGGCACACTTGGACCCCAAAATGAATCTACTTTACCACAACTTCAAAAAGCATGAAAAGCCAGACTACATGACTACTCAGAGATCAGCTTTCCAGTCTCAGAGGCGGGGAGAAAAGTGGCGTAAGACGTGCAAAATGAGCAACCACAATACTGCCGAGTGCAGAAGGAAAAACCCTCCACATCAGGTTGCATGTTTGCAGGTGAGGGCTGTTGACAGGAAGGAACTGACAGTGGGTCAGAATAGCCTCCATCACCCACCTATACAGGAGACAGTGACCGTGAATGGCAAACAAGTCATCGGGATGTATGACACAGGTTTGTCTTATGACGCGGTCGTTTCTTCATCTCTGGTGCACCCCGAACAACTCACCACAGAAACAGTGGATATCCAGGGGCCACTCAAGGGAACATTACCCTTAAATTTGCCCATAGCGAAGATTCAGGTCAGTTGTCGCTATGTGGAAGGGGAAATCAATGCTGCAGTTTTAGAGGATCCTTTCTACCTCCTGATGTTAGGCCGTAGATATGTCTTTTTAGGAGAACCAGTAAAGCCTGTGGTTATGGCTGCCATCCAGACCAGGTCGGACTCCAAATGCATAGAGAGGGACTCTAAGTTAGAAATTCATCCGAATAAGATGAAAAGGGCTCAAGCAGCGGATAGCACATTGGGGCCTTGCTTTGGCAAATTGAAAAACTCACATAACCCTCGGAGGAAGGGTGACTTTTATATGGAACATGGACTCTTGCACAGGAAAGCTGGCAGAGGGCTAAAAAGTCATGGACAGATTGTGGTGCCATCCATATATAGAAATAAAGTTATGGAATGGGGGCACGTTGCTACTTTGAGTGAACACCTGGGTAATGGTGCCGCAAATCAAAGGATAGCCACCCGTTATTATTGGCCCGGCATCATGGAAGACATAGCTCGATATGTGAAGTCCTGTTCAGAGTGTAACCAGGTAACCTCAACACATAGGGTAGACCAGTTACAGGACCTAGGGAAGCATTGCTGCAGACGTAGGCATCCGAAGAAAACCAGAATACTTACCTGGGAAGAACAACGTAGGGGCAGATTTTTTGAGCAGACATCCGGATGCAACCGAGGAGATATGTGAAACTGAAAAAGAAGAGGAAGACAGGACCAGAGGAGTTGGACGGAACGTCAAACTTGAGGAGGGGCTTGTGTGACGACTTGCCCAATCTTCTCTTCATTTTTTTTATTATTTACGTGACATCATTTTTTCTCATCCTCAATGCATGATCGCAAAGTCCCGGGAATTGTCACTTGCGGATAATCCCCTAGCGTTCGGTGATTTTCTCCTCGCTATTTTTAGATACGACGTCATTGTTGACCCCTGACCTCGGTAACTAGAAACCTGCTTTAATTTAGGACTGCTTAAACTTAGGGAGAACCAGTTTAGGCCACTTAGGAAAACATCACGTGACTTTTAACGTTATTGATTGGAGCGTCTATATGAGGCTAAGGTCACATGATGCACGCTACGGATCACGTGTCCAAGCGGAAATGTCCCGCTAAAAGTGCGCCAAACACGGCCATTTTTCACTTACGCCCAGGTAACCAAGAAAGCTAGACCTAATCCAGATCGTGCGAATTCATGCATTAAACGCACTGAAGCCACGTGTCTAAATTGCTGGTCCATCTGAGTAGTCTATGGTGGAGCCTTGCACGACAGTCCAATCTCAGAGCAGAATACGGAGTCGAGCACAGAGAAGGCAAATCCGAACCATTCAAGACCTACCTGGGGCAACGTCAGGAGACCGGAGAACTAACCACGCTTCACTATCAGCCAGGGGCTGAAAAGATAAGTTCCACGAAAAAGGGAACTCACCAGATCAATGCCATAATTTTGTCATCCATGATGAAAAACACTTGAATTGTGAGACACATAATACATACAGCAGACACTAATTCCATCGACAATACTATCATCCACCATCTATTCAGTTTATTGTAATAAACCAATTGGGTGTATATACTGTACCCCATGCTTTGTTCCTTCTATTAGATGTTACATATTGTCTGATGTTTATCTTCCTTTATAAGGGAGGGGGCTCGTAAAATATAATATAATTTAAAGAATAACAATAATAGATAACTGAGAAGGGGACGACGGTAGCGAGAGACCAAATATCTCCTTACAATCTTTTCCAGACCTGTCTAGTTAGGATAATTTACCCTCTTTGTCTCCCTTCAGTGGTGGAAAACCCAGCAGGAATTCCTTGAGCCAAATCTTCCACAATCAGATCTATTATTTCCTCTAAATAATTCTTATCCTTCAAACGCTACGCGACACAATACAGGCCTGCACAGAAGCTGTTCTGTTTTATATCATACGCATTGATAAGACAAAACCTAGACCTGTGAGTAAAGATTTTGCCATATTGTTAAAAAATGATGTGATAATTACAGGATGTAAGCATTAACTGGATGTATTTGGCATTGTCACAAAGTGGCTTTAATTAGAGTCTGTCTGAGTACAGAGACAAGACACCAGTTTTGAGGAAAATCTGAGAATATAGATTAAGATGAGAATTACAGTGAATGTGGAAGGATGAGACTTACAGCTTCGAGGGTGAGAACCTAGATTGACTCTCCCTCGCCACTTGTGACTTATTTACTAGCTACTGTCTCATCACCTCTGACTACTGAAAGGAGATAAGGTTACACTAAGTTATCCACAGACACCACTATACAGTCAAAGCATACAAGTACAGTATAGTTAAAGATAAACTGATCCAGTGTACATTTTATAGTTTATTAAGCAACAAATCAATACAACAGCAAACAACAATAACGTGCGAGTTCACACAACCTGGAAAAAAAGAACAAATCAAGTGAAAGACACAATATAAAATTTACCACGCTCTCTTTCACACCTGCATGAAAACAACTACGGATAAAGACATACTTGGCGGGGTCTCTAAGTAAGAGCCACCACTCCTGACTACACTATTGTAACTAACTAATCACACTGTCCCGTTGAAGATGTATAAACTAAATGACTACACTGTCTCAAAGGCGCTCTAGGCGGCCCTGCACACCTAAGTAATTCAGCACGAAGAAATGCTACGCTAATGGATTTTGCAGCACTACCTCAGAGGCTGTCCTCTAAGTATGTCTATCTAACCCTACTGTTCCTCGCTAAACTCCTCTCTCTCTTCTCTGTTCAGTGCCTCTCTGATGCTATCGTCTTTGCCTGAGGCTCTGATGAGTTGCTTTTCATCACGCACCTCCCCCCGTTAGTATCTGGAAAGGTATGATTTCCCTCTCTCCTCTCCCGGATACTGATGAAGGGGCCTTTTGTAATTATATAGATATTTAATTGCCTAAGGCTGTAGATTTTATCACTGCTGATGACACTCTTCAAAACGACGAGTTAACCTGCTTCGGGTTTTGGCCTATTGCATTATTGTGGCAGTGTGTAAACAACACCAGGCAACGTAGCCTGTTTTGGTATTTGGCCTTTACGAGCTAAGAGCTCCGATTTAGAGATGAGTCCTTGCTGAGGTATGTTTCCTCACGTCAAGAGAACTTCTAATACCTCTCAGTGTTGCAGACGTAACTGGCACCAGGTACAAAGGGCGTACCCAGTTTTTTCAATTACACTGATGTCTCATACCTCCCTCTCCCGAGAAGGCAAAGTCCGTTGAAGGCTTAGGTTTATCTACAACCTGCCTGCCGTGAATCACTGTAAAACAAAATAACAACATGTATACAACAATTCAAAATTACCTAATACATAACACATTAACACCCAAGATTCATCTACACCCAGGTGTCCCCTAAATTAATAAATCTCCCCTACACACAAGCTACACACAAGAAATAAAACAGATATTTCCGCTCGAGGGTCAGACTAAATTACCGCTCCCTCCTATCTCTCCCGAACAAATTACTTGCTGTCTGTTACGTTACACTCAGACGTGAGTTGACCTGATTCTTTTGTGTGCGTGATCTCGTATGCGTCACAACATCGCTTCCCTAAAGCCAATATCCTACTGTACTGAATAATTGTCCAGCCCTAAGACTGCCCTAGGAATGTTATCAAATTAGCAGAAGTATTTAACACAACTTTAACACACAATCCACATGCGTGTATTCACTACAGATTATCATAATCAAATGCTGTTACTTGGACCTCTTTATTACATTACACAGAGCTCTTGTCTAACTTAGCACATAACCTCATACAGTTAATTTTCTCAAAGCCCGCGCCACTAATCATAGATACTGCTAGCTTATACATAGTATAATTCTAGACAAACTTTCACTACACTGGCTCTAGTTTTGTATAAGTTTGCAATTGATGGCAACTCCTGACTAATAAAAATTTAATTCAATCCCAGAAGAAAACTTACTGGTGAATTTTGTCTGAGTAATCCTAACGCCTGCAAACTAACTTATAACTTGTTAAATAAAGAAGTGAAGACAAAAACTCGAAGAGATAAAAGACATTTCATCAATGAACTGGCCGTAGAAGCTGAAAATGCTGCAAGAACTGGTAATAGTAGGTGCCTTTATCAAATTACAAAACAACTATGTCACCAGCCTACTGCTATGGAAACACCTGTTAAAGGTAAATTAGGGAATTCAATACCAACAGAAAAAGAACAAATGAAGAGATGGGCTGAGCACTTCATGGAGGTGCTAAACAGACCACCACCAACAGTAACACCTGATTTTAATAATGAAACACCCACAACCACCTTGCCAATAACTTGCGATGAATTCACGCTGGACGAGATCAAACAAGCCGTTAAAAGATTAAACAATTTTAAAGCTGCTGGAGTTGACGAAATTTCAGGGGAAATGATTAAAGCAGTTAATGACAACAACCTCTTGAGAATTTTAGATATTATAAATGAAGTATGGAGAGAAGAACAACCACCACAACAATGGACAGACAGTATTATTGTAAAGTTACCGAAGAAAGGTGATCTATCAGACTGTAATAACTGGCGTGGTATATCTCTATTATCAGTACCTGGAAAATTATTATGTTGCATGATGTTAGAAAGACTTAAATTGCATGCTGACGAAAAGATCAGAGAAGAACAAGCGGGTTTCAGGCCGAAACGATCATGTATTGATCAAATATTCACACTAAGAACAATTATAGAAGAATCAGTGGAAAGGCAATCGCCACTTATTATCACCTTCGTCGATTTTCAAAAAGCCTTTGATAGTCTACACCGCCCATCATTGTGGAAGATACTTACAATCTATGGTTTTCCAACAAAATATGTGAATATAATCAAAGCGCTATATGACAATGCAAGATGTTGTATTAGAACAAATAAAGGGAATACAGAATGGTTTACAGTAGAAACAGGGGTGAAACAAGGCTGTATTATGTCACCACTACTTTTTGGAATAGCTATTGATTGGGTTATGAGAAACTATACCCACAATGAACAATTGGGTATAAAATGGACAAATGGAAAATTCCTGGGGGACCTGGATTTCGCAGATGATGTAGCATTCTTAAGTTCAACACCAAGACAATCGCAAGAAGCAATAAATAATTTGTGTCATCTCTCGGTTAAAATTGGTTTCCAAATAAATGCCTCTAAAACTAAAGCTATGAACTTTTCTAACGAGACCTTTGATATCATCTTGAACGGGGAAAAACTACAGAAAGTTGAAAGTTTCAATTATTTAGGCAGTAAAATGACTCAGGATAGTGACACAACAAGAGAAATCCATACTAGAATTGCTTTGGCAGCTAGCGCCTTCAATAGATTATCTAACATTTGGAAATTACGATCATTGAATATACATACCAAGCTTCGTCTGTTTAATTCCAATGTTATCTCAGTGTTAACATACGGCTGTGAGAGTTGGAAAATAACAAAATCATTGGAGAACAAGCTGAATACATTCGAGAACAAATGTCTTAGAAAACTCATGAACATCAGTTGGAAAGAATTCAAGACTAATCGACAAATAAGAGAAGACTCTAGGCAGAAATATGTCTCCGACTATATAAGGAAAAGACGATGGTCATATATCGGTCATGTCCTACGAATGCAAAACAACAGAATACCACTACAGGCGCTCACTTGGGTTCCTGAGGGT
This sequence comes from Oreohelix idahoensis, assembly GCA_024509875.1. Lineage (NCBI taxonomy): Eukaryota > Metazoa > Mollusca > Gastropoda > Stylommatophora > Oreohelicidae > Oreohelix > Oreohelix idahoensis. The sequence goes on from JAMPIV010010188.1 coordinate 123,990, forward strand.
AAGCGGAAAAAAGGAAGACCAAAAGAAACACTCAGAAGAACAATAATAAGAGAAGGAAGAACGTTGGGCCTAAATAATGTGCAAGAGCTAAGAGGAGTGGCGTCACAACGAACAACCTGGAGAGCACTGGTTTCTGCCTTATGCGCCGTGTTTGGCGCTTAAAGAATTTATTATTATTATTATTATTAATCCTAACGCCATAAAGAATAACCCAGAATTAATAACTAACAAACTCGACCGACCTAAGAATAATTAAAGAAACAAAATAATAAAATGGAACAAAAAAATTGGGGCGAGTTGAAAACACAATAACAGTAACTCATCTCAGGCATTTGGGGAGAAGCAGTCTGATCAATCTGATTGCTTGCCATTTTCACATTTGCAATGTGGCCACTGCTAAACACAAGTGGAATTTACAAGCCACACATGAGTGAAATAAAGAATAAGAAACCAGATAGTATCGTGACTGTCCATATCTTCTCTGTACACTCTCAGACGTCAACTTGAATGTGTTCAAAGAAGGAAGTGGTCAGCTTGAGCCTGTTTGTATCACTATAAAGTTTTTCCGTGAATGGTACTGGTGACGGCCATATGTGCTTTCTCTGTTTCGCAAGTGTTGGGCATCTTTGACACAGATGTTTGGCAATCATTTTATCAGTGCCACAGTTACATCAGTACACATCTAGTTCCTATCTTTAGCTTGTTGAAAAGATGGTATCCCAATATGTTGTGGCATGTGCACAGTCGAAGATTACCACTTGTTCTCTTTTACTGAGCTGGTAATATGCATCATTTTATTTTGGTGGCCTATATGCTCTGCTTCCCACTTGTTCCTGCATCAGCTCTTCATAAAACTCTTGGCCTCTTCATAAGTTAGGCTTGTGTGAAGTTGAGGTAGCTTTCCACCTTCCTTTGCCAATCTGTCAGCCTCTTCATTTCTGGGAATGTTGCAGTGAGATGGTGTCACCGTATAGACATTCGCCGAAATCTTGAGTTGGTCATGCTGTAAGAGTGACAACATTGATACTCATTTTAAAAAACTGGTTTTGTCAGTTGAGGCAAAAAACGGAAAAGGATATGAAACTTTTGGCGCAAAGTATTCGATGAGATGTCTGCCGTCCTGAGAGGACGTGTTCCTTTTATCAGCAGTTTTGCTGGGATTATGTGAATGCCATTGCGGTTCATATTTCTTGCCGATTTCTATGTAGTCAGGATTATTTGGTATACTGCTAGAATATTGATGTGATCTCTAGTGGTTTTTGTTCCTGGATATGATTTACGTTAAGTAACTTGCATTTGTACACCCATACCTCACTCTTTCGACAGGTTAGGTACCAGAGCTATGACGAAAGTCGAAAATCGACGAAAGTCGAAGCATAGCCTTTATTTAGCTTACAAATGCATTAGGGCCACAAAAAACGTAAATAACTAACTATATAACACTTGCGAATGCATGCAACACCTAGATAAACAGAAAAAAACATAAGAGTAAAGAAAATACAGTAAAAAATAAAAAATACGTAAATAGCATCTTACCTTAAACTCATTCTTGAGCAAGTAGACGATGAATATATACAGTATGTACAGTTTTGAATGTTGGTAATTTAGGGGGATTCTAGACTTAGAAAACCAGATGGAGAAAATTGAGGTGGCTGATCTTCAGAACTGGAGGATTTCAATCTAATTCTTTTAGGAGAAGGACACTTTGAAGGAGATCTAACTGGGGCTGGGGCTGATGTTGATGGCTCGAAATCTGAAGGGTTAGAGGGAGGGGTGACTGAAGTTGGTTGTGACGGTTGCGTCTTGAAAAAGGAGAGCAAAGACATTTACCTCATTGATGTCTTCTTCCTTTCCCTAAGAAGTTCTCTGTAACAGGCTATTTGGTGTTCTAGCCCACTATTTACTTTTGAACTTCTGTCGAAATTTATTCTACATTGAAGATCTGCTGCTTTGTGTAGCCAACTTCTTCTATAATTTTTTCAAGCTTCACTTGAAAAGCTCCTGCAGCTGCGGTATCTGCGCTAGCTGATTCTCCCTTCACTGCTATACACCTCTGTTCACAAAGTTCCGGGACTCATTTTTTATCCGGAAAACCGTTATAAGGAGCTAGGTGATACTAACATAGTGCATGTGTCAACCACGTGCCACTATATGTACAAAACCTGAATTTTGTAATTTCGCGCATGCGCTGTGTGGTAGCGTATAAGCGGGTGTGACGTAAAAGTGCTCGTTGCATTTAAAAAATGGACGGCAAAATTCAACAACGTGTGTGCATTGATTTCTGATTTCGTCTGGAAAAAACTTTTTCCGAAATTCTCGAGATTTTGCAAACAGCTTTCGGAGAGTCCTGTTTAAGTAGATCTAAAACATTTGAGTGGTATTCCCATTTCAAAAGTGGACTCCGATCCTTTGAAGATGGCCCCCGTCAAGGGAGACCCTCCACCTCCCACACCGACGAGTTCGTAGCATGTGTGCAAGAAATGATACATGCTGACCAACGTCTGACTATCAGAGAGGTTGCTGATGATATTTTAATATCAACTGGTACGTGCCATAAAATCGTAACTGGAGATTTACACATGAGACGGGTGTCAGCGAAACTCGTGCCACGCCACCTGACTGAGGACCAGAAGGATGATCGGTTGTCCATTTGCATTGACCACACTGAGATAGCAAAAAACGACGCAAATTTCATGTCCTCGATAATAACTGGTGATGAAAGCTGGGTGTACGGATATGACCCGGAAACAAAACCAGTGGCAAACGCAATCACCTCCTCGGCCGAAGAAGGCACGACAGGTCAAGACCATGTTAATATCGTTTTTTGACATTGATGGCCTGGTGCATCATGAATACGTTCCTATAGGACAGAGTGTCAATGCTGAATTCTACAAAACAGTCCTGCAACGCCTCCGCGACGCTGTGCGCAGACATCGCCCTGAGAAGTAGCGCACAGGCAATTGGCGTGTTCATCATGACAATGCACCTGCACACAGGTCTGTCACCACAAACGCATTTTTGACGAAACACAACATTCCATTGCTCACGCATCCTCCATACTCACCCGATCTTGCTCCGTGTGACTTTTTCTTGTTCCCGCAACTTAAGAAAACAATGAAAGGTCGTAGATTTGATGGCATTGAGCAGATTCAAGCCAATGCGACGAGACAAATGAGGGCTATTCCGCAAAGTGACTACCAGAAGTGCTTCCTTCAGTGGCAGGAAAGTTGGAATAAGTGTGTCCACTCACAAGGGAACTACTTTGAAGGAGATAGAACCAACTAGTATGTAAGTCTACTTATTCAATTTAAAAAAAATGAGTCCCAGAACTTTGTGAACAGGGGAGTATTATGCAAATTTGACCTTTTCTTAAATTTCTCAAACCAGCCCCTGCTAGCTCCAAATGTCTCTTCAGCTGATGTCTCTCCTTGTTCAGCCTTCATTGCATTAAATAAAGTTTGTGCTTTAGCCTGGATAAGATCTTGGCTTAGAGGAATGTTGTGGCTGACTTGGTCTTCAAACTTTCTTCTCCATCTCACCAATTAAATTGTGCCTCTTTCTAATAAGTTTGGTATGCACTGGCGTAGCGTTTTTAATTTCCTCTAACACTTTAGCTCTGTTCTTTACAATTGTGCTAACTGTAGTGCTTGGTACACCTAGCCTGCGGCCTATTTCAGCATTTAAGATGCCTTGTTCATTAAGCTTGATTAGCTTAAGCTCTTCTTGCAAATTGAGAACCTTATGGGTTCTTTTAACTTTGTCACTACACTTAGGACCCATTATGAATATATTAAAGCACAAAAATAAGTAGTACTGTATAAGGCCTGATCACAAAAAAAAGTACAGTATGAAAACTGTACACGTGTCTTATAATCATGATATGAACACTGTCATTAGACTGTTATCACTAAAATAACTATGAACTGTTTACAGTATAATCACAAAAATATTATAGTATGAATAGTTTTGTTATTTTAATCACAAAAATAAGTAGTATTAAAATGTTTAATGACAAATATAAGAGATTCAATGTGGACAACTTAAAAAAACAGTGCACACCGAACGATTTCTGTTCAAAGACTGAACGACGAAAGAATCAAGATGACGCGCAGTTGTGACCAAATGCGACGAAAGAGCGAAGCGAGCGACGAAATTTGGAAACATGGTTAGAATTGAAAACCGACTGTTGCGTGATAAATTCTCGCAACATCATTTTATTACAATATCTGTTTTATAACGCAAGGGCAACAACTGCTTGAAATTTATAGTCACTTTTCTCGGTAAGCATTTGTCTTCTCGCGTTGGTATTGAATGCAGTTAAGTTTTGAGCTGTGGTCATTTTTGCGCTGGACTGCGCATGACTTGTCTTGCTTCTTGGTCGATCGGTTTCCGCCCACCACTAGTGGAGTGAGCGATTTGAATGGCGAAAGAGATGCCTCGTTGAAGAGGGGATCTCCGCTATTTTTTGTTCTGTCAGGAATGTGAAAGTCCTCTTATGGATATTTCGTTTATTCGAGATGATACCTCTAGTGTTTCCCACATGTCGGGAGGCATAATATTTCTGTGTATTTCCTGAAGGCAAGGTAAATTAACATTTTCCTTAACTCTATCGATTTTGGGTCGTGAGCGATTTCGATTCATAGCCTGTCTTCGAAAGTCGTCGTCACGAGATGTTTTCCCAGTTCACATGTCGCTGTATTGTGCTGCATCGGTTGATGCAGGTCCCAAGGACTATTACTTGCTACTTGGTTACCTGAACTAGGTTTGAAAAACCTTTGTTATCTAGAGGATATTTTTGAGGACATTATTTATACTTCGGCAGACGTGTCTGTCTTGCTGAAGTCAGATTAAGGAGAGTGAACTGATCTCATACATCTGGTTATCTCCTGGCTGTTATAGAAAGGGATGGAGATTTTTCACCTGACTACATTTACAGCACTATGAAAATATGATATGCATCTGACTCATCATTGTAATGCTGTCTACTGTCCATTGCTGGATTGAATGTTGCTGTGATAATGACTGTTTGATGTGTCCACATATTCGCGTAACCATTTTGTCACTGTGGCGTCCACAATAAATAATGAAGACAAACGTCAACGGCTGTTACAAGAATCATTGACCTTACATGTCGTGAGTTTACTGACGTCCTATGTGGATTGCCCTGTTATTGTGTATGAACATTGTTTGACTGTACATCATCTACACACTACACAAAACCAGACATGCGGATACCATTCATCACCATATGGCATCACGCATCATTTGGTGGCCATAAGCTGGTTTGATCTGGTGCTAGCAAACACGGGGTCCCTTACCCACTTCATTTTCAACAAGAATTCATCAACATTCTTCAAGAAAGTCAACACTTCAAATTTTCAAAGTACTCGGCGTTGCCCGGTAAAAGTCAAAATTTCAACTTTTTGACGGAAACAAGAATTTGACAGTACCCGGCGTTGTTACATGTTGCCGGATAACTCGGACTGCTGTTATCTTTTACGCAAGTCAAGCAAGTTGCTGCTGTCAAGGTTCCAGTGCTGTCGCTTTTGTGAAGGTCAAGTGCCGGTTGAAACGGGTTGTTTTCTGAAGAAGGCCAAGTACCGATTTCCATCAACTTACTTTTGGATTAGAAGGTCAAGTGCCGAAACAACTCAACACACAGTATTTCAGAAGCTCTTGTACCATCGTGTTAGCAGTGGAAGCAGTTCAGATGTGCCATCATCGTTGGAGCTTCGCTCTTTAGGACGTTGATTGACATCCGTTTTTTCTGCTGTTCTACGATTGGAAGCCTATAAGTTAAGTGGCCTGTTTGTATGTAAACTGTGCCCTTATACTTCTGCTGAGTCTTCTGTGTATCATCTCATTCTATATGTTATATGTTTATATGTTATTTGTATATTTATATGTTTATATTTCAGCGGGTTCTCGGTTGGGTGGTGTCTCCGTTAGATTATGCCACGTCATAGAGGTCGTCTATTGTGAGCGTTTTCTGTAGGGTTTGCAAATTTCCGATACTGGAAATTGCTAAGCGACTTCTGTTGCTATTTATGTTAGCTGTGATGACATGTTTTAATATTGTTTTCGTTATTATTTCGCATTCTTTAGTTTTGTTTTGATTTGTTTGTATTTGTTAGCCTCATCTTAACTATAGTTTAGTTTCATACAACATTTTTGTTTATACACTGTGGTGTCATGTATTTTGTTTAATTCTATCGCAGATATCGTCACATTTTTTGTGATATTTCATTAATTTCTGCTTTATTTTTAGTTGATTTCTGCGAACGTTTTTGTATTGTTGCTGATCTTTGTTATTGTTTACATTGTTTGCATTGTTTACATTTTCAATGTTTACATTCTGTATGTGTTTACATAGTCATTGTTTACAGTTATAGTAATTAGTTAATGGGCTATGCTAATGCACTGTTACTACTACACTGATGATAAATGAATGATGAATAGTGTCGTGCACTATTGAATGAGAAGTGCACTTATGATCAAGAATTGAGTGCTGATATTTCATATACAAGTTCTTTGATTGGAGACTTGTTTCCCACAGAGACTGGGATAATATAATGTGATGTGAATATACAAGTGCTTAATTAAGACTTGTTACACTTAGGTTTGAAATAAATTAGTTAATTATTTCAGGTTTTGGACTCATATGTTAGACAACATGTCTACATTTGAGCACTTTATTGAGCAGGGTAAATTGCTTGGGAAGACTGGTGATAAGTTAGAAGAATTTGCAACTGCTCGATATGATAAAGCAATGGAAGCTGAACAAAAGAAACTGCAGATGCAGGTGGATGAAAAGAGATTCCAAATGGAAATGGAAAAACAAAAAAGGGAATCAGAAGCTGAGGAAAGAAAACTCCAGCTAGAGGCTGAAAATAAAAGACTTGAAAAAGAGGCTGAGAATAAAAGACTTGAGAAAGAAGCTGAAAGACTTCAAATAGAGGCTCAGGCTGAGGAAAGAAGATTACAGAGAGAGTCTGATGAGAGGAAAGAGAAAGCAAAAATGGAACATGAAGAAAAAATCTTAGCTTTAGAGTTGGAAAAATTGAAATTGTCGAACATGAGTAATGCTAATGATGCAAACAAGGGTTCATCTTCGAATAAGACTAATAATGATACTTTTAAGATTAAGTTACCAACATTTAGTCCTTCCAGTGATGACATAATGTTCTATCTGGACAGATTTGAACAAGCATGTACAGCTCATAACATAGACAAAGCAAAATATGTTTATCAGTTATCAGGGATACTGACAGGTAAAGCTCTAAGTATATTAAATATGGTGGATGAACCTGACAAGAACAATTATGAGGTTGTCAGGGCCGCTCTGTTAAAGAAATATCAGCTTAACGAAGACGGCTATCGTCTACAATTTAAAAACATGTTACCTGAAAATGGAGTTGAATTCTCCGAGTTTATTGCAAGAATACGCATTACTTTCTCACGATGGGTTGAACTATCTAAGACGGAAAAAACTTATGAAGGACTTATGGACTTAATACTTAGAGACAAAGTCATGTCGTCTGTCAATGAGTCTTTCCTTGCTTTCCTTCATGAACGTAAACCTAAAACAATAAAAGAAATGGAAGATTTCTGTTGCCAGTATGTAACTGCGCACCCACACATAACCATGGGTAACTCTAAGGTGAAAGAAGGTTTACCAGTTGCTTCGGCAGCACCGTATGGCCAAAACTTTGCTCGTAGATCCCAACAAAATTTTGATAGAAAGGGCAGCGGTAATTTCTGTCAAAATCATGGAAATCAATTTCATGGTGATTCTTCTTCGAAGAATTGGAGACAACCTGATAGTACTCGTTACTATCACCCTAATAATTATAAGCATTTCAAAAGAGGATATGGTAATAGAGGTTATTCCTGCCGAAGACCTCAGAACCAAACAAATAGATGTTCGCATCAATGTGAACATGATAGTAATCGTGGAAACTGGAATTCGAACCATGATAACAATTACAATAGAGACAATAATAACTGCAGAGATTATAATAACTCTGATAACTTCAGAGGTAATAATAGTCGGGGTAGATCTCAACACAAAAAAAAGAGATATCAGCAGGCTAATTCTGCACAACAGGAAACTGAGGGAGCCTGTAATCATGTTGTTGATAGTAAGAACTTTGACGCTGTCACTGGTTCTGCTTTTGACTTTGAGAGAGCAAACAAATGCCCCCAATGCAGTACTTTATTCGAACCGGGTACCATAACTACTTTGAGTTGTGGTCACCCACTTCCCGCTCTTCCTGCTGCTGTTGCGCATGACGGGAGGGGTTCTTTAATTCTACATAAGGGACTTGTTAATGATACTCCGGTCTCACTACTTTTCGATTCCGGATGCACCACTATTGGTGTTAGACAATCGCTTGTAGATCCATCTTGTGCTACAGGAAGGGTTATTAAATGTGTCACATTTGGCGGCACTCTAGAAAAATATCCTACTGCTGTAATTCGCATTGCCACTCCTTTCTTTACAGGAGATGTGCATGCTTGTCTCTTACCTAATCCTATTGCGGACCTTATTATTGGTCGTATTCACGGAGTTAGGGAGTGTACCCCACAGCAAATTGCTGCTTGGGAAGATAATAACATGCAAGCTACAAATGCAGTGGTTACAAGAGCACAAGCTCTACAAACACCCGAAACTTCACTGAATGGTGATAATGAAGTTGATAGCCAAAATAGTCACTTAGTGATTACTCGTGACTCTTTCATAAAATTGCAAGAAGAAGATCCTTCTTTAAAAAAATTCTTCATTCTTGCGAAGAAAGGTGATCCGAATCAGGATACAAATAGAAAATCTTGGATTGCAATGAGAAACGGCGTACTTGTACGTATGGTACAAGATTCGACTACGTCGGCACATTCGCAAATTCTTGTTCCCAAGAGCATGAGAGTGCAAATATTGCAACATGCTCATGACTCGCAATGTGCTGGACATATGGGTTTTGCCCGTACGAAGTCGAGAGTCCTTGCGGCTTTCTTTTGGCCTTTTGTCAACAAGGACATTCGTATTTACTGCCGATCATGCAAGGTATGTCAGGAGGTCAAATCTAGAGGACCACGACATGCTGCGCCTATCCAGGCTGCTGACATTCCTATTCGGCCGTTTCAGAAAATGGCCATAGATATTATTGGCCCTTTTAAGGTCAAGTCGGCCAGAGGACATCAGTTCATCCTTACATGTGTCGATATGTGCACACGTTGGCCAGAGGCTATTCCTCTTAAGAGCATATCTACTACAGATATCGCAGATGCTCTTTGGTTGATATTTTCTCGCTTGGGGTTCCCCAGAGAAATATTGTCAGACCATGGCACTCAACTCATATCGGACACTATGTCACAGGTAATGTCTACCTTACATATTGAACGATCTCTCAGTAGTATCTACCATCCTATGTCTAATGGGTTAGTTGAGCGTCTGAATAGAACGCTCAAGACTTTGCTTGGTAAGATAACTGAAGATCATCCTCAAGATTGGGACAGGGTTTTACCCGCGGCTCTCTTTGCCTATAGAGAAGTCCCTAATGAACACACAGGATTTTCTCCCTTCGAACTTGTCTTTGGCGCGCGTCCGCGTGGCCCTATGTCTTTATTACACGATCTCATCACTGCCGATGATATTAGCGATGAAACTCAATCCTCATATGAGTATGTCATTGCTCTTAGACAAAAGATCATTGAGGCATGTAAGCTAGCAACTGCTTCATCAGAAATTGCTAAAGAGAAGGCAAGACAGTTTGCTAACAAGAATAGATGTCTACGACAACTTTGTCCAGGTGACAAAGCATTCGTCCTACTCCCCAGTAGGGAAAATAGACTTCTTATTGCATGGAAAGGTCCGTATGCAATAGTCTCTCGGATTTCCGATGTTGACTATGTGGTCGATATTGATGGAAAGCATAAAACTTTCCACATAAACATGCTTTCGGAATTTCACGAACGTCCGGACTATTTGCTGCCTATTTTCCAGGCAACGGATGATGCTCCTGCACCTCACGGTCATTATTCATCCCTGTCTGTCATACAGGATGAGGAATCTACCTTCTCTGATGTCAATCTTCCCCTTCCAGTGGTTCCATTACATTCCACGGAATCTTGGAAAAACGTTTCTGTTTCTCCTAATCTTTCTGGTGACGAACATCGACAAGTCTCGTCGATGTTACAAACATTTCAGGATGTTCTCACTGACATTCCTGGACACACAGATGTCATAGAACATGACATAATTCTTACCGACAATAATCCAATTAGGGTTAGGCCTTATCCTATTCCTATACACTTTCAGTCGCAAGTGGAAAAGGAATTGGATGAAATGATTCAATTAAATATAATTGAACCATCGACTTCACCATATTCTTCTTCCATGGTTATTGTCCGGAAGAAGGATAAGAACATACGAATTTGCGTTGATTATCGCAAATTGAATCAGGTCACAAAGTTCGACGCTGAACCGATGCCGTTGTTAGAAGATCTACTGATTAGACTTTCTAATTCTAGATTCTTCACTAAACTTGACTTGTCTAAAGGTTATTGGCAAGTGCCTTTAGCAGAGCATGCCAAACCTCTTACTGCTTTTTCTACACCTAGGGGTCTTTTTCAATGGAATGTTATGCCTTTTGGTCTCATGAACGCCCCTGCCACTTTCGTTCGCATGATGCGTCGAATTCTGTCACATCGTTCGGATGTCATCGCATACTTAGATGACATCTGTCTCTTCAGTGATACCTGGGAAGATCACTATTTAGGGTTATATGACTTACTGTCCACTCTACGTGAGAATAATTTGACAGCAAAACCTTCTAAAGCTTTTGTTGGTTTTGGTGAAATCTCTTTCCTGGGTCATCGTGTTGGTCATGGTCTCTTGAAGACAGAAGACCACAATACTTCCAAAATACTGAACATCTCTGTTCCTAAAACGAAGAAACAAGTTAGGAGTCTCTTAGGTTTAATTCAATTTTATGGGAGATTTATTCCAAATTTATCTTCGATCATGGCACCTCTCTCAACATTGTTGAAGAAAGGTTCGCCTAATCTGGTCCGTTGGTCTGAAGAATGCCAATCTTCACTAGACCAAATCAAGAATATATTTTCTTCTCCTCCCATCTTAAGATTACCTACTCTTGATAGGACTTTTGTTCTTCGGAGTGATGCTTCATCCACTGGGATTGGAGCAGCACTGATGCAAGAATATGCAAATACTCTGCATCCTGTTATGTACATTTCTAGAAAACTAAATGCGGCAGAGAGGAACTACTCGGTTTTAGACCGTGAGTTGTTAGCGATGGTTTGGTCAATTCTAAAACTACAAAGATTCCTCCTGGGCGCACATTTCATTCTAGAGACTGATCATAAAGCTCTTACAGCTATTCAGACTAAGAATTTGAAGAGTTCGAGATCCACTCGATATGCTATAGCTCTTCAACCTTTTCACTTCACGGTACGAGCTATCCGTGGTGCGGATAATGTGATGGCTGACATTTTGTCTAGATGCCCACATGACTCCAACTAATACTTCTGTCCTATATTTCCATATATTACAGAGTCATAACACACCTATATTACTACAATAGATTAGCACATCTGTACTCACTTTATATGTACACACTATCGTGCTTTGTTGTCATCTTCTTCTGTTCGTTTTTTAAGATGATAGAGGAGGACTGAGTAGTTAATATAAGGGCCGTTAGTTTACTAAACAGCCACAATTATTAATAATGTATTGTACCTTATGAAGCATATTAGTTATTAATTAGCATTATAATGCTTGTACTTTCTCAGAATGTCATTGATGAGCTGAGGACTTACCTTACTAGTATCAAGCATGACGAGTTCTAGATTGTGTACTTACCCTCGGAATGCCAGAGCATATGTCCTGGATCGTCATGTAGTTTAACTTTACTATGTACTTATGTCATTACATGTCAAAGAATGTACTATTTAAATTTTCCTATCAGATTTGTACATCCATTTTTAAAGACAATATTAGAGTATGCTGTTTAATGATGATTATGGTAACTTGCATACGTATATTGTGTTTACATGCTAACGTGATGTGTGTTGGTGACACCTCCCCGATGTGAATATTTTTAAGACATATTTATTTTTCTGTTGAGGTATATCCTCACCAGACACTCTATATTTAGCCTCATGTTAGGCAATTTAATTAATTATCAGCGCATAATTCGTGCGTTTTGAGCCGCTTATCGCATGCTCTTTGATATTTAAAAAAAAAAAATATGTTCCACATTTTTTTTTTATCGGGAGGAGGTGGTGATATGTTGCGTGATAAATTCTCGCAACATCGTTTTATTACAATATCTGTTTTATAACGCAAGGGCAACAACTGCTTGAAATTTATAGTCACTTTTCTCGGTAAGCATTTGTCTTCTCGCGTTGGTATTGAATGCAGTTAAGTTTTGAGCTGTGGTCATTTTTGCGCTGGACTGCGCATGACAAGTCTTGCTTCTTGGTCGATCGGTTTCCGCCCACCACTAGTGCAGTGAGCGATTTGAATGGCGAAAGAGATGCCTCGTTGAAGAGGGGATCTCCGCTATTTTTTGTTCTGTCAGGAATGTGAAAGTCCTCTTATGGATATTTCGTTTATTCGAGATGATACCTCTAGTGTTTCCCACATGTCGGGAGGCATAATATTTCTGTGTATTTCCTGAAGGCAAGGTAAATTAACATTTTCCTTAACTCTATCGATTTTGGGTCGTGAGCGATTTCGATTCATAGCCTGTCTTCGAAAGTCGTCGTCACGAGATGTTTTCCCAGTTCACATGTCGCTGTATTGTGCTGCATCGGTTGATGCAGGTCCCAAGGACTATTACTTGCTACTTGGTTACCTGAACTAGGTTTGAAAAACCTTTGTTATCTAGAGGATATTTTTGAGGACATTATTTATACTTCGGCAGACGTGTCTGTCTTGCTGAAGTCAGATTAAGGAGAGTGAACTGATCTCATACATCTGGTTATCTCCTGGCTGTTATAGAAAGGGATGGAGATTTTTCACCTGACTACATTTACAGCACTATGAAAATATGATATGCATCTGACTCATCATTGTAATGCTGTCTACTGTCCATTGCTGGATTGAATGTTGCTGTGATAATGACTGTTTGATGTGTCCACATATTCGCGTAACCATTTTGTCACTGTGGCGTCCACAATAAATAATGAAGACAAACGTCAACGGCTGTTACAAGAATCATTGACCTTACATGTCGTGAGTTTACTGACGTCCTATGTGGATTGCCCTGTTATTGTGTATGAACATTGTTTGACTGTACATCATCTACACACTACACAAAACCAGACATGCGGATACCATTCATCACCATATGGCATCACGCATCACCGACGAAAGAGCGAAGCGACGAAAGTCGAAGCGACGAAAGTCGAGGTATGGGTGTATATTGCCTGGCTTCAGTACAGTGTTAGCCAGTGAGTGAAAGTCATCGGGTAGTGGCTGGATAGATTAAGTCGGTGATTATGTTGCTGTTAGATTGAGCTATTGATTATGGAAAGTAGTTTGGTAGTTCCATTGCATTGTTAGTTTTCATGTGTATTGGTAGCCGTGTGGCTTCTGTGTGTGCGCAATATTTATTAAAGGGACCATACCTATCTCAGGTGTTATTGGTTATTTAATGTCAGCTATTGTGTGCTGTGGTCATGCCTTTAGGGAATGAGCCAGAGGACAGAGATTGTCATGTGTTAAATCCACAGTACAAATAGGGTTTGATCCAACAACATCAGTAGATTGTTGTTCTGACAGCTGCGGGCTCGTCCGTTCTTTTGGCAGTGAGGCCTGTATTTTGATGATATTTAATTCTCAGCTAGCTGACATCTAGATGTCATATTATTGATAGCAAGGCCGTGGAGCCTGTGTTTGCCATAAATAGGCTAGAATTGTACACACATAGTATTAGAAGTTTGCAGCCATGTTGGCTCAGTTATATTCACTGCCTGTTCACGGGAGTGAGTTATTTTCAGTGTCCAGTGTTAAGTCAGTATGTTTGTCAGTCAGTCAGTCAGTCAGTTGTATACCGTAGGCGGTCAAGTGTGACGCGTCATGATACGTAACCCAGTTTTGTTTTCACGGTCACAGCTTACGGGTATTGTTTTCAACTTCAGTCAGTTTTGGACAGTAGGTTTGTCAGTGTGTTTGCCAGTTTGTGGAGTGAACTGTTTACTGTCAGTTTGACCTCGATTGCGGTAACTGACCTAGTTTCAGCATCACAGTGTAAGTTGATATTTTCAATCGTTAAATATGTGGCAGTTTTGTTGGCAATTCTATGGTGCTCAAGTTATTTTATAGTTGTTTTCTCTTGAGTTTCCTAGTGTGAGTGTAAATGTGTCAGAGTGGTAGTGTAGCATTACAGCTTGCTTCGGGCGGTGCAGTTTAAGTTATTTCAAGGTTTGTTTGGTCGTTTTTTGGCGGTGGTCCAGGTGGAGCAGCGGAATTTGGGGTGTTGGTACCATTTAGCTAGATTGGCCCAGACGGCAAATGCAGTGTCAGATGGGAGATAGATTGGTCAACCTTGGTATTAGGGTGGAAGGAGACGGTTGTTAGGAGTTTGTAGTCGATATGAGGTTGTTAGGGTTGTTGGTACCTCAAGTCACCATTTTGGACTGCGGGTCTTGTCATTATTACTCAGATGTGCCCAACCAGGGGTGAAAGTCAACGCCTGTGACTGTTCCTTACCATGCAGATGTGCCCAACCAGGAGTGAATGCTTATGTGTAGTGAAGCCTGCTGACCAATCTTTTCTTCTTTGATCCATAACCGTCAAAGCAGTCAGCGGACGTCACGCCTGGTGGCGTCTTGTAGGGCAGCAACAAATTGATTCCACTTTGCTCAGTCGGCGGCCATCCTTCGTACAGTGCCCCAACTGTGGTTCATTCTTTGCATCTCAGCTTCCACAGTTCTCCGCCAAGTTGTTTTTGGTCGGCCTCTCTTTCGCTTTCCCTCGGGGGTCCATAGCATAGCTGTTCTTGTGATGGTATCGGGGTCCCTTCTGAGGACGTGGCCAACCCAACTCCAGCGTCTGCCAGCTATGATGGTGTGCATTTCTTCCTGGTTACTCCGAATAAGTAGTTCTTGGTTGCTGATGGTGTTTGGCCAGAAGATTCGGAGAATTTTCCTTAGGCATGTTGTGTGAAAAGAGGACAATTTCGACATTTCCTTCTCTGTAACTCTCCAGCTCTCTGCGCCATAGAGAAGTACAGAAAGCACACAGCTTTGATATAATCCTAATTTTGTGCTTGTGCTGTACTGAGAGGACTTCCAGATGTTG
This sequence comes from Oreohelix idahoensis, assembly GCA_024509875.1. Lineage (NCBI taxonomy): Eukaryota > Metazoa > Mollusca > Gastropoda > Stylommatophora > Oreohelicidae > Oreohelix > Oreohelix idahoensis. The sequence continues at coordinate 139,315 of JAMPIV010010188.1, forward strand.
TTTAGGCTAAAAAAGGCTGTTCTTGCTTTGTTCATTCTGTTGTTGATGTCTTTGCTTGCTCCACCGTCTGGTGTTACTATGCATCCTAGGTATGTGATGGCATCTGTCTGTTCCAGTTGCTGATTCCTTACTGATATGGGTTCAGGGTTGCTCACACTGAGCGTCATGACCTCTGTCTTCTTTAGGTTGATGTTCAAGCCTACCTGCTGGCTATACTTATTAAGTCTATTCATTTTTTCCTGGATGTGTTGATGTGAATGTGGTAGCAGTGCAATGTCATCTGCATATTCCAGATCTTCCAATGTAGAAAATGTAGTCCATCTTATTCCTCTTGGGCTGTCCTCTGTTGTCCGGCGCATCACCCAATCTATGACTGTCAAAAATAATGTTGTTGACAAGGGGCATCCCTGTCGTACTCCTGTTTTCACTTCAAAAGTTACATTACTCAATCCAACACTGCACGTAAAGTTAGAATAGAGGCTTTTTATGATGGAAACAGTGCGGCTGGGAATTCCATAAGCCCTCAGAATTTTCCATAGCCTGTCCCTGTGTATGCTGTCGAAAGCCTTTTCAAAATCAACAAAGTTAATGTACAGCTGTCTCTGCCATTCTGAGCACTGCTCTATAATGTTCTTAGGGTAAATATATGATCTGCACATCTTCTGTTCTTTCTGAAGCCCGCTTGTTCTTTCCTCAGTTTATGGTCAACTGCTTTTGAAATTCTCTGGATGATTATCCTGCCTAGTATTTTGCTGGGAACTGAGAGGAGGGTAATTCCTCTCCAGTTGTTGCAGTCTGCAAGGTCGCCCTTCTTGGGCAATTTGACAATTATTCCTTTACTCCACTCTGTTGGTGTTGTCTCAGTTTCCCAGACTTGTGCGAATAATGGTTCTAATAGTTCTGCTGCTAGTTCTGGATCTGTCTTGAATAGCTCAGCATTTAGATTGTCGTGACCAGGCGCTTTTCCATTTTTTGCCCTTTGATAGCTGTGATGATTTCTTCTTTACGTGGAATGTCTGTATTTATGTCTGAGTCACTTTCAGCCTCAGGAACATTCAGCTGAGTCTCTGGTGGTTCCTTATTCAGTGTGTCTCTGAAGTGCTCTGCCCATCTTGTTTCCCACCCCTGTGCTGTGGTGATGAGATTTCCTTGCTTGCCTCTTACTAACGTTATGTTGTTTGCACCTCGTTTTCTGGAGGATACTGTACTGTGCTATGACTTCTGGTCTATTGCTGTAAAGTGAACTGTACGTGGTCATTTATAGACTATTGTGCCAAAGGAACATTAGTGGTATCAATTGGCATACGGACTGACAGAGAAGTCTTATTTCTTGGAACTTTATTTTTTTTCGCTTGGATGTACTAGTGTGAAGTCTTGTTTGTGCCGTTTTCATCATTCGTCACCTGTGCTGAGATGTCTTCTTGATCAAGCGCTGTTGGACCTTCAGATAAGTTATTGTTTGTTTGATTTTGTATAACGTATTATTGATATTTTCTTGTTTTTTCTGAAACTCAAAATTTTCTTGTCTGTCTTTCTATCTGGTACTAACTATCATTTAGCCTAATCTGTATAGTAATATATTGCTGATTCTTTATTTGCTTCTTGGTTTGTTATTGTTTTCTTTCCTTTTGTTGTGTCTTTTTCCCTATTTTCCGAGTATGACTTAGTTTGTATTTATGTACGTGAATAGTTAGCTGGAGTAGATCTTTCCCTGTGTTCTTTAGTACGTGGAGTAATTAGATGATTTAGTTTATAGTGTTATAGAGTTAATTTTGGTGATAAGTTATTTAGTTTTTCACTGGAGTGGTTCATCAGTGCTCAGTGGAAGAGATAGCTTCCAGTACCTCATTGTTGACTGTAGTTTTTGTTGAGTCTTTGGTGTTATACTGTATTGGTGTGTTCAAGGGAGGAAGGGTGGTGAGTTTAATCAATTCTTGGCTTCTCATGGGAAAAGATTGGATTAGACCGATTCCTTAAAGGGTGTGGCTGTGTTTGTTTTGTGGTGGAGTCAGGCAGACGGGATTCCCTGCGACTGCCCTGTTTAACATTCCAAGCCCTGTTGGTGTTAGTCGTATTCGTGTAGTGTGTATTTATATTGTCGTGTATATTCAATAATTCCTTTGTTGTGTTTAAGTGGTGTTTTCTCTTGTTCCATCTTGCTATCTTGTAAATACGTTTACAGGTATCCCTTGTTTTCGTTCGTGTGCAGTCACGCATTGTATAAATTAATCTACCTCTTCTCTTCTTGGTCTATCATCTTGTTCCTCATGACTCGAATGTTGCTTTTGTAGTGTGGTGTGTGTGTGTGTTTCATTCATCTGTGTAGTGCTCATTTTGCCATAAGAAACACTTTCTTTACAGAGATTATTAAGACTAGTAGTAAGTGAAGTATTATCTGAGTATAGCACCAGTGTGGGTGCCAGTAACAGACTTTGAGGTAAAAGCTGATTGATTGCCAAGTTCGTATAGGTGTGTCAGAGAGCTCTAGAAAGTTTCATCAGTTATTACACAACTGTCGAGTATTGTAAGTCTGTTTGAGTGTATCACAGAGACTATGTGGTCAGAAAGACCAAATTTACAGTGTAAGGAGACAGTAGCCAAGTGGCAAAGTAAAATTATATTTATATGATAAGAGATGAAAGGAGGCAGGAAAGCTGAGACAAATCACAGCAGAGATGAGGAACTACAAGATACATATCCTGGGAATAAGTGAGAGCAGATGGACAGGTAAGGGGAGAATAAAAACAGCTACAGGGGAAACAGTACTTTATTCTGGCAGAGAGGATGGTCAGCACAGCGAAGGTGTAGCCATTATCCTGAAGAAAGGAATTGAAAGGTCTTTACTGGAATGGAAACCCATCAACATCAGACTGATAAGAGCAAGACTGAGAGGGAGGTTCACCAACACCACAGTTATACAATGCTATGCACCAACAAATGACAGCGATGAAGAGATCAAGGACGAGTTCTATCAACAGGTACAAAAAGAAATGGAAATTATACCCAGGTACGATCTCATTATAGTAATGGGAGACCTAAATGCGAAAGTGGGAGCACACAATAATTATAATGAAAGAGTAATGGTGAAATGCGGCAGTGGAACAGCAAATGAGAATGGGGACAAATTAATAAGCTTCTGCAGTATTAACAACCTGGTCATTGGAGGAACACTTTTTCCACACAAGGAAGTGCACAAGTTAACATGGGAATCACCAAACGGACGAGACAGAAACCAGATAGATCACATAATGATCAATGGCAGATGGAGACATGCACTACAAGACGTGAAAGTAAGAAGAGGCGCAGATGTGGGAAGTGATCATCACCTAGTAGTAGCAAGACTGAAAGTGAAACTCAGAGCTGCTGGACCAGTTGCAGTCAAACAGAAAAGATACAACATCACGAAACTGAAGGATCCCCTCACCAGAAAAGCTTTCGTGGTCGACGTAAAGAGAAGATATGAGATTATCAAAAGCCAGGAAAGAACAGAGACAGATGATGTTGACCAGAGATTCAATACCATCTCAACAATATACAAGGAAAGCAGCAAGTCATGCTTGGGATTCCAGGAAAGAAAGAGCCAAGACTGGATAACACCGGATACACTAAACACCATAGCAAAGAGAAAGGAAATGAAAAGAAAGAAAACAGAAGCTAAGTCTCCCAGGTTAAATGCAATATATAGTGAACAGTACAGTCAGCTGGACAAGGAAGTTAAACGTCAAACCCGTGCTAACAAAAGGACATTTCTGGATGACCTTGCAAGACAGGCAGAAGAGGCAGCATTGAGAAATGAACAAAGCACAGTATACAAAATAACTAAAATCATCAGTGGAAAACGAGGCGCAAATAATATTACATTAGTAAGAGATAAGCACGGAAATCTCATCACGACAGTAGAGGGACAGGAAACAAGATGGGCAGAGCATTTCAGAGAAACTCTGAATAAGGAACCACCAGAGACACAATTGCATGTTCCTGAGGCTGAAAATGATCTAGATGTTAATACAGACATCCCACGAAAAGAAGAAATCATCACAGCAATCAAAGGGTTAAAGAATGGAAAAGCTCCTGGTCATGATAACTTAAATGCAGAGCTGTTTAAGACAGTATCCATAGATGAAATATTCCCTGTTAAACCCATCTACACTGCACACAAGCTTCCAGTTTGGAAACAAAATCGTTTCCCTAAAATGATAGAAAACATTCCTGGCATTGAAAGTAAAAAGAGCCAAACTGCAACAGATAGAAAATCCATAGCGACAAAATACATAGAGAAACATTATCCACGAAACACCTGGACCCATGCATACACAGATGGATCAGCAACAAATGCAACAGAAAATGGAGGTGGGGGTGTCTTTTTAACCTTAAGCACTAGTGCAGAAAAAAGGCTGTCAGTGGCAACAGGACGATTCTCCAGCAACTTCAGAGTAAAGGCAGAGGCCTTGAAAACTGCAGCAGAGGTTATATTGACAGAAGAAAGCGCAGAGAAAGTTGCTTTCTTTACTGATGCACAGTCAGTAAGTGCAACGTTGAAAAGACAAAATAATACAGACCTCGATGATCTCAGAGTAATGCTCCACAAACTTTGTCAACGATTCATAAGTGTTGTGATCCAATGGATCCCATCTCATTGTAACATCACCGGCAATGAAGAGGCTGAGAAAATGGCAAAAGAAGGTTCACATCTACCTCAGCCTGATGCAAGCATAACTTTTGACGAGGCAAAGAGTTTTATCAGAATCAGATACAGAAACAAATGGAATGTAGAACATCCAGGGCACACACAGAATGATGCTTACTACCAGCTCCACAGAAGAGAACAAGTGGTAATCTTCAGACTCCGCACTGGCCACAACAGATTGAGATACCATCTATTCAACAAGCTAAAGATAAGAACTACCGATCAGTGTAACTGTGGCACTGATAAAATGACTGCTGAACATCTGCTTCAAAGTTGCCCGTTATATGAGGTACAGAGAAAGTGCATATGGCCGACGCCAGCTCCTTTCGTGGAAAAGCTTTACGGGGATTCAAATAGTCTCAAATTGAATACTGCTTTCTTTGAGAATATTCAAGTGGACGTCTGAGAGTGTACGAAGAAGAAGAAGAAGAAGTTTAAGACAGACCCAGAGCTAGCAGCAGAACTATTAGAACCACTATTTGCACAAGTCTGGAAAACAGAGACAACACCAACAGAGTGGAGAAAAGGAATAATTGTCAAACTGCCCAAGAAGGGAGATCTTACAGACTGCAATAATTGGAGAGGAATAACTTTTCTCTCAGTTCCCAGCAAAATACTAGGCAGGATAATTATACAGAGAATCTCAAAAGCAGTAAACCACAAACTGAGGAAAGAACAAGCAGGATTTAGAAAGAACAGAAGATGTGTAGATCATATATTCACTCTCATGAACATTATAGAGCTGTGCTCAGAATGGCAAAGACAGCTGTACATTAATTTCGTTTATTTTGAAAAGGCTTTTGACAGTATACATAGGGACAGTTTATGGAAAATGCTGAGGGCTTATGGAATTCCAAGCTGCATAGTGTCAATCTTAAAAAGCCTTTATGCCAACTTTACGTGTAGCATTGGGCAGAGCAACCTAACCTTTGAAGTGAAGACAGGAGTATGACAGGGATGCCCCGTATCAACCACTCTATTTTTTACAGTCATAGACTGGGTGATGCACCAGACTACAGAGGGCAGTCCAAGAGGAATAAGATGGACAACATTTTCTACATTAGAAGATCTGGAATATGCAGATGACGTTGCACTACTAGCACATTCACATCAACACATCCAGGAAAAAACGGATAGACGTAATACATTTAGCCAGCAGGTGGACTTGAACATCAATTTAAAGAAGTCTGAGGTCATGACGCTCAATGTGAGCAACCCTGAGCCCATATCAGTAAGGAATCAGCAACTGGAACAGACAGATGCCTTAACATACCTAGGATGCATAGTAACACCAGACCGCGGAGCAAGCAAAGACATCAACAACAGAATGAACAAAGCAAGAACAGCCCTTTTTATTCTAAACAACATCTGAAAGTCCTCTCAGTACAGCACAAGCACAAAATTAGGATTATATCAGGGACCCAAAGACGCAGCAATAGAGAACGCAGTCAGCGACTCATAGCTTGACTGCCTGCGTCAGGACCAGCGAATCAGAGCTGGTCAAGACCGCACTCCACCTCCACGTGGTGGTCCTGGAAACAGTCTGCAGCAGTGCAGTCTGGCTGAGCGAGTGTGGATCGCAATGGGAAGGCAAACCCGTTCCTAAAAAATGCCGTGCAGAAGTCGGATGTGTCGACCGAAAGGTGCAGATATCACAGCTTAGGCGCAAACAGACACAATGCAACCACCGTCATTTTCAGGACGAACGAGGAAGAAGAAGAAGAGGATTATATCAAAGCTGTGTGCTTTCTGTGCTTCTCTATGGTGCGGAGAGCTGGAGAGTTACAGAGAAGGAAATGTCGAAATTGTCCTCTTTTCACACAACATGCCTAAGAAAAATTCTCCGAATCTTTTGGCCGAATACCATCACCAACCAAGATCTGCTTACTCGGAGCAAGCAAGAGGACATGCACACCATCATAGCTGGCAGACGCTGGAGCTGGGTTGGCCATGTCCTTAGAAGAGACCCCAATGCCATCACAAGAACAGCTATGCTATGGACCCCTGAAGGAAAACGAAAGAGACGCCGACCAAAAACAATTTGGCGGAGGACTGTTGAGCTGAGATGCAAAGAATGAACCAGAGTTGGGGCACTGTACGAAGGATGGCCGCCGACCGAGCAAAGTGGAATCAATTTGTTGTTGCCCTTTAATGGCCACTGACTGCTTTGACGGTCGGCGGCTAAGGATCAAAGAAAGAGAAGATGATGATAAGAGATATAGGTTGATGATTTGTATACAGTGAGAGGTGAGATGTTATATACTTACAGACATATATATATATATATATATATATATATATATATATATATATATATATATATATATATATATATATATATATATATAAGTGTACATTGGAATAGTGATATCAATATTTACTAGTATTACTGCATTTGTGTAACCAGAGAGTTATCTGGTGATATAAATGAGATATATACGACTGAATATTGGTATAGAAAATCTATAGCCAAAGATAGTAGTATTCTATATTGTGAGAAGTACTAGTGTACATCATGGTCATTGATAGCTTCATGCGGATAGGCAAGGAAGCGGGGTACACAGGAAAAGAATTATTGGATTATTGTCGTGTAGAGATTTATGATCAATAAATTTTCTATATTTTTTTTTCTACCCGTGTCCTCTACTTTATTAACGCTCTTTTATCCTCTTCCTGCTTGTTTTTCGCATTCGTTCTTTTGCGACAAAGTATTTACTTTCCCATTCTGACTTCGCCGTTTTTTTCTCACACTGGGAACGCATTCTATTACGTAGATGTCAGCCTCGGCGGGTAGACGAAATGGCGTGAGAATTCGTCTGGTCAGACATAGATGCAGACAATCGTCTACATTTTCATCTGACACGAGTGTTTTCTTCGGCTAGATGCTCGACGTGAGGTGCGTAAGGCGCCAAATCGAAACCGCTCAGTAATGGCCATAGTCGTAGAAGGTGTGAAGACGCACGTTCGGCAGTTATGGGCAACATCTAAGTTAATGGGAAGTGTTAGGAGAGAGAGAGAGAGAAAGAGGAGTGAGGGAGATGGGGGTTTTTGGAAATAGCGCGCATCCTTTGTGTGTTTCATATATCTACCCCGGAGTGGGAATTTGATTTCATTCAGAGCTCCTAAGTTGCAGTAGACGGATCGCTCGTGCTAGAGAAATAAGCATGTATAGCGTAGTTCTTAGTTTTCTCGTCAAATTTTGCCGAGCTTCTAGGATACCTATCTAGTGTATAAATTCTAGTCGTGGTGATTGCCGTAGTTCTGTTGGGATGTAATTGTTAAGTCAAAAAAGGGCAGTAATCCTGAATATGTTTTTTGGACAAGTTAGATTTTGAGTTACGTTACTTGAATCCTTGTTTAGCTATGGGGCTTGTTTAAATTTATGATAGGAAGATTTTCTCGTATGTTTGAGAACGGAGCGGATGATTGCTACTCACAATTTATCCCTGAGTTGTGTTGAGCTGTGATTAGCTCTAGGCTAGCCCGCGTGTATTTTGACTGAGTCTCGTGACAGGGAGTTCACAGTGTGTGCCCTGTGTGTGTACGAGGACATTCTGTCCTGGGCGTTGACTGAGAAAGTCAGCCCTGTAAGTGTGTGTCTGCGCAGAACACTAGGAAGATGTCTAGCGATGGTTTTCGCTGTGTTTTTGGATAAGTGGATATTTGAGGCGAAGATGTGGGAGGCCATGATTTGTGTAGGCCATTTTCTGAGTAAGGGAGTACTTTAGAGGCCGTATTATTGAAGATTATTATAGCTGCCGTGTGAGCAGGCTTTGTTGAGTAATGGAGTACTTTAGAGGCCGTATTATTGAAGATTATTATAGCTGCCGTGTGAGCAGGCTTTGTTGAGTAATGGAGTACTTTAGAGGCCGTATTATTGAAGATTATTATAGCTGCCGTTTGAGCAGGCTTTGTTGAGTAATGGAGTACTTTAGATGCCGTATTATTGAAGATTATTATAGTTGCCGTGTGAGCAAGCTTTGTTGAGTAATGGAGTACTTTAGAGGCCGTATTATTGAAGATTTGTTGAGTTATTTGTAAACTGCGTGTAGGCAGTATTTTGAGTACTAAGGCCATTATTCCACGTGATGACATTATGAGTTATTTGTAAACTGCAGTGTAGGCAGTATTTTGGATATTTTGAGAGGTGGAGACATTGTTCGGCCATATTAGGCTAAACTGCTGTGTGGGCAGTCCCTTGGATATTTTGAGATGTGTTCTGTAACGTGTATTTCTTGATGTCATTTGTATGGTGTTGTGACGTGAATAAACTGTTGTTAAAACGTTACCAGCAGCTTCACTCCTTCCATGACTTCCACGTGCGTCATTGTGGTGTATGACAGTATCAACACACACCTTCTGCTAACATTCCAGACGCAGTGACAGAGTAGTTACACATACTTATAAATGGCCCTGTGTGGGCGTGGTTGTACTGCAAAATCTCGACCTATTTACAATCTGCCTGTGCGGCGCATTTGAGAAACCACGCACCTCACATCACACGTCTTATCAGTGATGGATTTATCCAAGGTAGTATCAGTGGTGGACTACAATTTAACGAAACCATAACAATTGGCTGTTAACATTTGGTGGACCATTAACCTTGGAACGGATAGACATGACATTCGCGTGATGTTATTCGACCGATTTAATTTGCCTGTTTGCCGTGGGGTTTCACATCTGATTCCCGCCAGTGTGACCTGTGATCAGTGACACGGTGATGTGTCTAATGTGTACGTGACTACAGCGTCATTGATGATAACATTGAGTCGTCTTGCTAGCCACCACCAGATCCTTATTTGTATCAATGTAAGAAGAGTTCAGCGTTCGATATGTATCAACTGGGACCGCTATTCGTATCAAGTGATTTCCAGTAAATTTGGATAGAATACCTACGACGGCCACATGATCAGATATACAGTGTTTCCAGTCTACTTTAGTGTTGAAGTTTGCAAGTAGACTTTGACAGTATTTGTACCAGCATTTGTACGGGTTGTGACTGATTCCTGCGACATTTGGGTTACCTGTTCCAGTTATCACCTTTACAAGTTCAAGAAGCTATGATACACGGTGTTGCCGTGTACCTTTACAACTACAGAAGAGTCAAGAGTTGCGGTGTTTGCATGTGAAGTGAGAGTTAACAACGAGTTCCAGTACCTGTTCCAGTTCTTGTCATCCTGTGCAGTGTGCGAGCACATACCAGATTGAGTCAAGGACCTAAAGGGAAACGTGTTGAGTTCCAGTGTCTTCCGCAGTGGAGTTGTTTTTAGCGGCAGTCTATGTGATATTCAGTGTCTTAGCGGAGAGGAACGGGATTATTGACAGATAAGTGATTTTGTGTTGTGAAAATGGTGTCACTTCATACATGTAATCAGGCCTTCTGATTCTATGCATCCCTTATTCTGTTGTTTGTGTTGTTTATGTCCATATCGACATATAATTAGAATTTGATGCATGGTTAATTTATGGCTATTGACATGTGTTGACTTTCCTGACAATGATATGACTTGAGAAAGGTACTATAAAAAGGAATTGGTGATACAGAATTGAGGAATAATCTCATTTCTTGACAAATAGTTAACTTTGTAAGCTGGAAAGGTAATTTTCCAACCTCTTGCGACAATAATTGGTTATAAGTATAAGTGATTACATATATAGTTGACTGAGTAAGTAAGTCACTATGGATTTTGATGATGATCCAGAGGATATGAGGCCTATACTAGAACATTTAGCTAATGAAGCTGAGTATGTTGAGGGATTACAAGGCCCAGCACTTGATAGATACGTGCTGGATGGTTTTTTGTTTAATGCGGTAGCAGCCATAAAGTTTTTTACTGACGATAACCCTCATTCAAATCCTGAAATGATCATGGCTAGAGATTTGGCGAAGTTGTTAGAATGCCTACGTCCGATGGTGTACAATTATACTCGGGCTGGACACAATTATATGCATAAGATTTTACACAATATAATCTGCAACGACATGCATGAGGATAACAAAGAGGAGTTAGAAGAGAAGGAGCGAATAAAAGTAATCAAACCGAGTGCTCTACAGGAGAGGACTAAGTTTCTACAGGATATTGCTGAAAAAAATAAATTAAAAGAAACAGTGTCTAAACTCACAAGTGATTTACAGGAATCAAACTTGGAGCTTGCTAGAGTTAAGACAGCATTAGACTCTGCATGTAGTAAAGTAAAAGACTTGGAAGTTCAAATAGAACATAAGAATAGCGAAGTGGGTAATCTCACTCAAGAAGTTCAAGAAAAGAAAAAGATACATGAGAAATTGAAAGTTCAGGCGGAGAAATGTGAGGAGTTATGTAATGAAACACTTGCTGAGCTATTGGGTGACAATGCGAATTTTAGTCACCAACTGAAAGAAAAGTATTTGGTATTTCCGAAGAAAGATGAAGTACTTACGAATAATGATAATAGTGAGATTGAAACATGACAAATAAGAGCAAAGAAGGAAATGGATGAAAAAGAGACATTAGTACAGTCGACGGCTGAGAAAGAGAAGGTTGTTAAGGTTGAGAAATTACTAGCAGAAGAAAGTTGCAAAGTTTTGGCTCTTAATGATATAAATAAAAGACTAAGTCAAGAGATTGCATATAAAGATATTGCAATTTCAGAAGCCAGAAAACGGGTAGATAGCCTACTAGATATAGTTTTGAACAACAAAATGTTGTCTGCTGTCAATGTTGATGATGCTAGACAGAAAATTGTTTACCAACAAAGGCGCTAAAGCAAAGAGCCAGCCCTACAAACTCATTGCTAATAGATCTACTGATTTCAAACAAGGTAGAGGTAAATCCCTACGTGGCAGATACAATTTCCCACGTACTGATGGCGTTTCTGCTAATGGTTGTAATTCTTGGCGTCAGACCAATAAAGAGAATTCTGGGGTAACAGCAAGTTCTATTGGTCATGAAAAGAAAGAGAATACATTTCAAGTAAAAACTCTTGAGATCAACCATGTGTCTACTTTTCTAAACTCTGATAAATTGATAGCAAGGAACAAATCTAATACTGCTTGGTCCAATAATAAAACCCAATATGGGCGGGAAAATAAACATTCTAGCAGTCCAATTAGTGTTCAAACTCAGCACAGTCAGTTTGACAGAATTGGTAAAAAATATTCCCACAGACAAAGATAAAAACAGTTTTGATAAGAGACAATTTAACAAATCTCAAAGTTTGGATTGTAAGAATTTTGGAAATAATGATAGAAATAACTACACCAAAGAGTACCAATCTTACAGTAGTTTTTCGAGAAAACAACAAATGCCTAAAGTCATTATTGATAAACAAGGCATGTATAATAATAGACATTTTGACCGGGGGACAAATGATAAGCGTGATTGTGCTAATTTTGAGCCCAGGGTCATTTATAAGCAAAGTAAACAAGTTAACAATAACAGTGTAACCTCAAATGCTATTGCTTGTAATGTTTTTGATGTCGAGAGAGTTATCTCGTTGTTGTGAGTGTAAAGCTTTATTGCAGAATAGAGCAGCGACGACCTTCGGGTGCGGTCAAGTTGTACTTAAGCCTATATGTAGTGTCTACACGTAAAAAGGGAAGAGCTGATGTACATCCATGAAGAGACCAGATATTTACACACCACAGCGTTAGGTAATTGTTGAATTAACTCTCTGTTTTTCTAGTTAAATCTTACTGCTGATTAAAGTAGAGATTTTAATTTGTATTTATTTACAGTGGTGACTTTGCGATAGAAGTCAGCGCTCCCATGTGACGTTAGCCGTGAGGAATGTAGGTCACCTTTGCGTCCGTGAGTTCGATCAGGCGTAACCTTTACAGCGTCTCACTTAGCATCTGATGGGTTCACTGCTGGTGGTCATGTGATGTTTACAAGTCGCGGGGGGGATTTTTGCTGTTTGATTATTTTTATTTATTTCAGGACAGTAAATATTATTGTATTTTACAATATAAAATATTATATGCTATTGTAATAAGAATATTTTGTAATTTCTTCGTCACATTATGGAAATTATTTTTGTGCATAATCTTATTGCCGTATTTATCATTGACCTTTATAATTCGTTGTTGAACTTGAAGTTGATTTTTGTTTTTTGTAGCAGTTTTGTTAGGATAGCTCTTTGTACATGTTGAGTTTTCCAGCCCTATGCACAAACTCATTAGTTGTAATGGTGCAATAATTACTTTTAGATAATTCATGAGCACTTGAATTTTTTCTCATGTGTTTTATGTGATGTATATTTTTTGAAGAAAAAAAAACTTACATTTGTTAATGTGTGTTTGTTTAGAGATAGATTGTTTATATGTCCTTCATTTTCTTAAAGTCGATTTCATTGTTAGTTTATTTATTATAGCTTTTGAATTGGTTGTAAATGAAATATTTTTTTAATGCAACTTAGTACTACGAAACTCTTTTGTATTTTATTTTTTGGAAAATGTATTTTTCGAACATTGTAATATTTTTTTCTGCGCCAATGCTAGTCTGTATATTATAGTTAGTAATGTGTAGTGATATTACTCCTTGAAATTGTTTTTTGATGTTTGATGTATTTTTCGGTATTTAGCGCGTGACTTTGAGTGAGTGCAAACCTTTTGATAGCGTTTTATTGTTGTTTGTGTTATATCTTGTGTAATTTATTATTAGTTATGTATAAGTTTTATAATTTGGTTAAATTACTTATTATTCTTTTTTTTCATAAGCTTTCCTTTCTGTTGTTAGTATAGATATACTTTGTCATTTTGTGTTGTGATTTTTGATCATGATTGTATTAATTTACACAATATGTTGTGTGATTTAAATAGTTATTGTAAGCTTTTGTTACCAACTATCTCTACATTTACTTCTTTACTTTTCATCTGTCTTGGTTGACTATTCGTCATCCCTTTACATCTTTTCATTTGTCTTTTCAGCATGATCTTATGTTGTTTATACTTCCGTCTTTCATCTTCGTTTCACTTTATGCTTCGTGTATACTTTTTCCTGTTACGATACTTAGACTTTCATTCTTTGTATGGTTAAAGTAATTATGTGACTTTAGATCAGGTAATTGGTCCTGATAGTTGTATTTGCTTTACATGATTTGACGTGATATTATTTGTCATATGATGATTTCATATTATACTTCTTTTCGAATTATACTTCGTTTGCTTGATATTGTCTTTTCTATTACTATTGTTTGTTGCTTGTTTGAGTATTATTGTATATGTTTAGCTTAGTTCTGTAATAGATTAATTTTGAGATACTTAGCTTGGTCTTCTAATAGATTAATTTTAGAATTCTTACTTGATTACGTTGGATGATTGTTATTTACTTTACATTTACTGCTAATATTTTGTAGATATACTATTTTTGACATATCATAAGATGGATTTGGTAAAACATATGTTAGAATTGCATTATTTTCTAAATTTTTTGGTGTTTAATTTTCAAACAAAAATGATAAATCAAAAAAGTCAAAAAAGGGCAGTAATCCTGAATATGTTTTTTGGACAAGTTAGATTTTGAGTTACGTTACTTGAATCCTTGTTTAGCTATGGGGCTTGTTTAAATTTATGATAGGAAGATTTTCTCGTATGTTTGAGAACGGAGCGGATGATTGCTACTCACAATTTATCCCTGAGTTGTGTTGAGCTGTGATTAGCTCTAGGCTAGCCCGCGTGTATTTTGACTGAGTCTCGTGACAGGGAGTTCACAGTGTGTGCCCTGTGTGTGTACGAGGACATTCTGTCCTGGGCGTTGACTGAGAAAGTCAGTCCTGTAAGTGTGTGTCTGCGCAGAACACTAGGAAGATGTCTAACGATGGTTTTCGCTGTGTTTTTGGATAAGTGGATATTTGAGGCGAAGATGTGGGAGGCCATGATTTGTGTAGGCCATTTTCTGAGACCGTATTATTGAAGATTATTATAGCTGCCGTGTGAGCAGGCTTTGTTGAGTAATGGAGTACTTTAGATGTTGTATTATTGAAGATTATTATAGCTGCCGTGTGAGCAAGCTTTGTTGAGTAATGGAGTACTTTAGAGGCCGTATTATTGAAGATTTGTTGAGTTATTTGTAAACTGCGTGTAGGCAGTATTTTGAGTACTAAGGCCATTATTCCACGTGATGACATTATGAGTTATTTGTAAACTGCAGTGTAGGCAGTATTTTGGATATTTTGAGAGGTGGAGACATTGTTCGGCCATATTAGGCTAAACTGCTGTGTGGGCAGTCCCTTGGATATTTTGAGATGTGTTCTGTAACGTGTATTTCTTGATGTCATTTGTATGGTGTTGTGACGTGAATAAACTGTTGTTAAAACGTTACCAGCAGCTTCACTCCTTCCATGACTTCCACGTGCATCATTGTGGTGTATGACAGTATCAACACACACCTTCTTCTAACATTCCAGACGCAGTGACAGAGTAGTTACACATACTTATAAATGGCCCTGTGTGGGCGTGGTTGTACTGCAAAACTTCGACCTATTTACAATCTGCCTGTGCGGCGCATTTGAGAAACCACGCATCTCACATCACACATCTTATCAGTGATGGATTTATCCAAGGTAGTATCAGTGGTGGACTACAATTTAACGAACCATAACAATTGGCTGTTAACATTTGGTGGACCATTAACCTTGGAACGGATAGACATGACATTCGCGTGATGTTATTCGACCGATTTAATCTGCCTGTTTGGCTCATATCAATCAGGTAGGGACAGTTACAGAAACTTTAGATCACAGTGACATTTTCAGCCTAGATGGAGTAATATACAGTCTGGAAGCAATAGTGATGGGGAGAATTTCCAAGGGCGGAAACATGTATGCTTCCAGGGTGCACAAGATATGGGCAAACCATTTTATAAAGGGAAGGGATCTAAACATTAAAGCGGATCATCAGACGGCCAGGGTTCGGACTCCGATACGCGTTCCTCACCGAATCATAGTCCTAACAAGAAGAATAGAGAGATTATTTGCCACGCATGTGGGGCCAAAGGTCATATAGCCAGGTGGTGCAAGGCTGAGCCAGAGAAGGGCAATGTGGCGTGTGTTCTAGACACCATCAACAATGATGACTGTTAGGGGTGCAGACAGTTATTTGTACCGGATGGGAAACCCCTGTTGATTTCCGGGCACACGTTACCCTGTCTGTCTTCCCTGGATGAAGGTGGAAAATACGAGCTTTGTACTGGGTTGGTGCAGTCGAAGCAGGTGTCCGTGCTTAGGGACACGGGTTGTACCACCTTGGGGGTGCGGTGCTCCTGCATCGAGGAGTCATGCTTGACAGGTAAGACAGTGAGGTGCATCACCTTTGGGGGTAATGTAGAATATTACCCCATAGCCATCGTGGACATAGACACCCCTTTCTTGGCAGGAAGTGTGTACGCATGTGTCCTTAACGAACCAGTGGCAGACCTAATCGTCGGTAATGTGCAAGGGGTTCGAAATTGTTCACCGGTGGAAATTCACGAATGGGAGAATAATAAGAATGTAGTGGCTAATGCGGTGCTAACCAGGGCGCAAGTGAAATTACAGGAAGAGTGTGATAAACCCGAAGCTTCTAGTGTCCCATCGACAGTAGACGAGGTTTTGGGCGTGCGAGACGTGTCGGTCGGGGATTTCGCAGAGGGGCAGAAAACACACAGGACGTTACGGAGACTGTCGGATTTGGCAAAAACAAGAGAAGCTAAACAGACCAAGACGTCATGGTACTGGTTCGAGTATAAGGACCAGATCCTGGCTCGGTGCTTTGAGAGACAACAGCAGCTCATACGTCAGGTAGTGGTGCCAAGCCAGTGGAGAGCAAAGGTGCTGGACTTGGCGCATGACTCTCCTTTTGCTGGTCATATGGGAGTGGCTAGGACTCGATACAGAGTTCTCTCCCAATTCTATTGGCCAGCATTGAATAAGGACATCAAAGCATACTGTAGGTCGTGTGCCGTTTGTCAACAGATGGCTCACAAAGGTCGGTCACCAAAAGCCCCAGTTCAGACAGTAGACTTGTCACTGCGCCCATTCCAGAAGTTCGCGGTCGATATTATAGGCCCGTTGGCCGTGATGTCCGATAGAGGATTTCGTTTTATCCTCACAATGGTGGACTTGTGTATGAGGTGGCCAGAGGCAGTGCCCATGCGATCTATTACCTCACAGACAGTAGCGGAAGCACTTCAGCTGTTATACAGTCGTTTCGGGTTCCCAGAGTGCATACTCTCTGACAGGGGAACTCAATTTATTTCGAAAGTAATGTCGGAGGTAACTAGATTACTGGGGATTTCTCAGTATTTCACCTCTCCCTACCACTTGCGGGCGAACGGGGTTTGCGAACGCCTAAATGGCGCATTAAAACACATGTTGGCTAAAGTGTCTGCCGAGTTCCCTCAGGATTGGGATAGATACCTTCCGGTCATGTTGTTTGCGTACAGGGAAGCCCCGCACCAGAGTACGGGCTTCTCGCCATTTGAGTTGTTGTATGGAGCAAACCCCAGGGGTCTGATGCACATCCTAAAGGACTGGCTGGTAGGAAAACACGTAGACGGATCGGCGGTGTCCGCTTATGATTATATTTTACATCTACGCGAGAGGATAATTAAAGCATGTGTGTTAGTGCGGAGAACCTGACCCATGCGGGTATTCAGTACCACTGGTAAGCAAACCGAGGTACGAGACTTATATCATTTCAACCAGGGGATGAAGTGTGGCTTCTTTTGCCCACAAAGGAAGATAGATTAAGCATCTCCTCTTTGGGTTCGGAAGTTAACAGATGTCGACTATGTTGTAGAAGTTAGGAAGAAGGAGAAAGTGTTCCATGTGAACATGCTTAAGCCATACGTAGAGCGTCCTCCTGAGCTATCTTCGGTGGTTAAGGCCATGAGTTCGCAGCGTTCGGAAGTAGCGGCAGCAGTAGTGATAGATAGTGGTGAAGACAGCTGCGACGATGAAAACCTACAGCTGTCCCTCATACCGATAGCCCCTTCAGAATCCTGTGTCGGTGTGTGGAAATCTAACCGACAGGCAGAGGGCTCAGGTAGAGGCAATACTGATTGATTTCAGTGAGGTACTCACGGATTTGCCAGGGAAAACAGATTTAGTAGTCCATGACATAACTTTAACCGACAACCAGCCAATCAGAGTTAAACCATACCCATTACCGCTACATTATAAAGCGGTGATCGAGAAGGAGATTGACGAAATGGCTTGGTTAAATATCATCGCCCCCTCCGAATCCCCGTATTCTTTCCCCATGGTTGTAGTTAAGAAGAAGAATGGGGCCCTCAGAGTTTGCATTGATTTTCGTAGGCTCAATAGTGTAACGGTAGTCGACGCAGAGCCTATGCCTAATCAGGAAGAGCTTCTGACCAAACTCTCCCATGCTAGATGTTTTACAAAGTTAGATTTAGCAAGAGGATACTGGCAGGTGCCATTATCTGAGGCTGCAAAAATTCTTACGGTGTTCACAACTCCAAGGGGTCTATTCCAATTCAATTATATGTGTTTCGGGTTAGTCAATGCACCCGCCATCTTTGTAAGAATGATGAGGAAGCTACTAGGACACAGAGACGATGTTATTACATACATCGATGATATCTGCATTTTCCACAAAACATGGGAGCAGCATGTGGATGGGTTGTTTGCTGTATTGAAGTGTCTGAAGGCACATGGACTCACTGCTCGCCCGAGCAAAGTGTCCATTGGGTATGCAGAGCTGAGCTTCCTGTGCCATGTTGTTGGCCATAACATGAAACCTGAAGATGGTACAGTTATAAAAATATTACAGCTGCAAATGCCAAAGACTAAGAGGCAGGTGAAGAGTTTATTGGGATTGATCAATTTCTATAATAAATTCATCCCAGATTTTTCAACATTGGCTGAGCCGCTTACGGCACTCTCCAAAAATGGACAACCCAACAAAATAAAAGGGGATTTTAAATGCGAAGATGCATTGGGCAAGATTAAAAAACTATTTTCTAAAAAACCCATCTTGAGATTGCCAGATCTTTGCAGACCACTGATATTACACACTTATGCTTCATCGGTAGGCATTGGTGCCTGCTTATGCAGGACCACGGAGGGTCACTCCATCCAGTGTTGTATGTCAGTCGGAAGCTGTTGCCAGCGGAAACCAGATACTCCACGATTGAGAGAGAGTGTCTTGCGATTATCTGGGCGGTTTCTAAGTTGGCACGGTATCTATTGGGGGCGCATTTTTTCCTCCAAACAGATCACAAACCACTGCTATTTTTGCAGTCTGCTAAATCCACCAGTGCTAAATTGACACGCTGGGCATTATTGCTACAGCAATTCAACTTTACTATTTTACCAATTCAGGGTGTATATAATGTGGTAGCAGATGTTCTGTCCAGGTTATGAGGTTGGTGGGGGACAGGAACATCTGAAGAGAGTACTTTTAGAATCTATGTAAGAAATGTATTATGACTATTAGAATTGATATTTCATGATGATGTATTATGGTATACAATGTATGTATTATGATGCCATAAAGGCAATATGTATAAAGGTGTATCCAACGCATATATTTATCATGTTATCATATACCTACGGTTATATTGTGGGAGATGTTTGTTGATACGATGACATGATGTTTGATTAGTGACAGTTAGTTATATAGATGTGGTGGAACATGCACTGGGCTTAGGCTACACCAGGGTTAGACAGTCGTTATTATTCACGACTGCCAGTACCTGGTGTGGGGGTGTACATGTTTCCTTGTATTTAGTCTAGTTAGTGAGTAGGCATGTTTGGCAATAGTATTGAACAACTTTGGCATTCTCTAAGTAGATGAGGAGGTGTCTTCTCAGCATGGTCGTCGCCCTTACTCCAAAGGGGGTGGGCGTGTCTCCTCTGGTGGAAGAAAACTTCGTTTTCTTTCTTGGGGGGGGGGATGTCACAGTATAGACATTCGCCGAAATCTTGAGTTGGTCACGCTGTAAGAGTGATAACATTGATACTCATTTTAAATAACCGGTTTGGTCAGTTGAGGCAAAAAACAGAAGATGATATGAAACTTTTGGCGCAAAGTATTCGATGAGATGTCTGCCATCCTGAGAGGACGTGTCCCTTTTGTCAGCAGTTTTGCTGGTATTATGTGAATGCCATTGCTGTTCATATTTCTTGCCGATTTCTATGTAGTCAGGATTATTTGGTATACTGCTAGAATGTTGATGTGATCTCTAGTCGTTTTTGTTCCTGGATATGATTTACGTTAAGTAACTTGCATTTGTATATTGCCTGGCTTCAGTACAGTGTTAGCCAGTGAGCTAAAGTCATCGGGTAGTCGCTGGATAAATTATGTCGGTGATTATGTTGCTGTTAGATTGAGCTATTGATTATGGAAAGTAGTTTGGTAGTTCCATTGCATTGTTAGTTTTCATGTGTATTGAAAGCCAGCCGTGTGTGGCTTCTGTGTGTGCGCAATATTTATTAAAGGGACCATACCTATCTCAGGCGTTATTGGTTATTTAATGTCAGCTATTGTGTGCAGTGGTCATACCTTTAGGGAATGAGCCAGAGGACAGAGATTGCCATGTGTTAAATCCACAGTACAAATAGGGTTTGATCCAACAACATCAGTAGATTGTTGTTCTGATTGTTGTTCAACTCTTTTGAATTGCTGACGTAGATTGTGGAGTGATACTCCTAGGTCAGCCAGGTTAGCATTATTCTGGCTCTTCAGCATTACAATTACTGACAATGCTTCTGTGAAGAGAGCCACTTGCCTCTCCAAACTTTCTTCTGTCATTAGGACTTCTACTGTAGTTTGTAAGGCCTCTGCCTCTTTTCTAAAGTTAGATGTTCATATAAAGTTGTGGCTGCCACTCTGTGAGTGCTATCCCTCTCTGTTTATCCTACATCCCTACAGAATTGGTATGACCCATTAGTAGTAGCTTCATTCAGTCATAACTGACAATGGCAATGCGTCTTTGAGGTGATAGCCCTCAGCTGCTTTTTTTTTCCTGGTATACCTTTTGCGGCGAGTTCTTTTCTCTTCAGCTTGTTGTGAGATCTTTTCGTCCAGTTTGAAGTGGCGCAATAGGGAGCATCGCTACTTTGTGCGATCCACATCTTCATCCTCCCAGGTTGCTGAATTTATGACCTGTGCCTTCATGTCTCTCTTACAATTGTCTTTGATCCTCATCTGCAGTCAACCGGTTGTTCTTTTGTCAGTTGTCTGTAGAAAATATCTTTGAGAATACGACCATCTTCCAAGGTGAGAATCACACCCCTAGACAACATTAAATGACCAATTATATGTAGGTTTAAAAAAGAATGGGTGTATTTCATGGAACCTAAAAGCAAACATACAAGGAAGTTCTGGGTAGAAATTGAAAATATCGGGGATCTGTTGCAGCCAACTTTTGATTGCTGTTTAAGGTAAATTATGTAATGAAAGTGGCATCAGGGACGATTTTTAGAAATACTCAAATATACATTGACTGCCCAAGGAAAATTCTCCAAATTTGTTTGGCTGCATGCCATCATCAACCAAGGACTGCTTACTCAAGAGTAGTCAAGAAGATGTGCACAACGTCGTAGCTGGTAGACCCTTAATTGTGTTGGCCATGCCCTCAGAAGAGACCCAGATACCATCATCAGAACTGTTTATACTATGGACCCCAGAAGGAAGGTAAAAGAGAGACAAACTAAAAACAACTTGGCAGAGTGTTAAGGGATAGAGAAATTGCCCGAATTCATTCGTTGTTTAGGGTCCATTGGTGTTAATAAAGATGTGAATGTTCATTTATCTTGATTTGGTTTGTATTGTTGAATATTATGGAAGCCACCCTTCGTATCTAAACCTTTTCATGTCAAAACTTCAAATACTGAATAAGGTTACCAACTGCTTGAACGAACCTTGATTGATTGGATAAACTTCTGGGCTTAGACAATTTGGCAACAGTTTAATAATCAGTGAGTACAAATTCACAACGTCACAATTACGAATATGGCATGAATGCTTCCTCTCTGTTTTACAGTCTTGCTTTATCTTGATTCGATTTTCATACAGTGTCATTCAACTTTTCCATTATTTATACCTTTATAATATCATTCATTATTTGCATTTTTCATCGGGCTATTTAGCGTCCCGGCATAACAAAAGTTCACTATATTTTTCCATTAACATTAGGGGAATTAAGCGTCCCGGTACATCAAATATTCACACATCATATTTATATCAGTCCATTGACTTCGGGGTATGTTGCGTTCCAGTATAACAAATATAAATTTTATTCATTTTTAATAATCCTTTTGACCTCGGGGAATGGCGTGTCCCGGTATAACAAATGTTCAATTATATTTACTCATATAATTTTATTATGACACATTTCTTTCTCATGGGAATTATCATCCCGTATTAACTTCATTTACAATTCCGGCATCCTCTTATGCCTATCATTTAAAGCATATAGCTTACCAAGATCCTCTGAATATTTGTTGAATACATAATCCTGTACACTGGCTGACACACAAGCCATTTAAACACACAGCTTGACGCTATGGCGTCACATCCAACTCTGCTGTTTTATGTCATAACTAGATACTCGTCTCACAGCGACTCTTTCATGTATCTCTTGCATTCAGTTGATGTACGACATGATGTGATAAAAATCCAGTGCTAATAATAAGTTGCTGCGATAAAAATCACATCATGAAGTAGCCTCAACACAGAGTACCATGGAGGCTGAACTGCCCATGGTAAACTTCCAGTGTTATGTTATGTGGTTCGCATTAATGACCTGTCATAGAAGCATCATTTTTTTGGTGATTCGTAGATGGCAGGGAGGATAGTGTGATTTGCTTGCATAGCTAGGCGGGGTTGTCGCACGGAAGGTCCAGGGCTCGAATCCTGGGTAAGCCACTCATGTCTGTTGTTTTTCTGTTGTCTAGTGTTCTACTTTTTTATTTCTTACGAGTGCCTGAAAACATACCTTTATGTTTGTCTCATATTAATTTACTGTTTACAAGCCTCGGGTTTTCCTTCCTTATATGTTATTAATGGTTATACAATACCAACCCTCTGTCCTGTTCTTACTGTTCTAAGTCTACTATCATTTACTAGACACAGTATTAAGGTCTTTGTCTTGTGTGGACTGGCCTATACTGTATAATAGGGGAACAACAGAAGTGATTGCGTCATTAATAGGCTGAACTGAACATGGTAAAATTCTGGTGTTATGTCTTGCGGTTCGCACTAATGACCTGTCATCGAAGCATCAATTTTTTTGGTGATGCGTAGATGGCAGGGAGGATAGTGTGATTTGCTTGCATAGCTAGGCGGGGTTGTCGCACGGAAGGTCCAGGGTTTGAATACTGGGTAAGCCACTCATGTCTGTTGTTTTTCTGTTGTCTTGTGTTCTACTTCTTTATTTCTTACGAGTGCCTGAAAACATACCTTTATGTTTGTCTCATATAATTTACTGTTTACAGGCCTCGAGTTTCCCTCCCTTATGTGTTATTAATGTTTATACAATACCAAACCTACCCTCTGTCCTGTTCTTGCTGTTCTAAGTCTACTATCATTTACTAGACACAGTATTAAGGTCTTTGTCTTGTGTGGACTGGCCTATACTGTATAATAGGGGTACAACAGAAGTGATTGCGTCATTAATAGGCTGAACTGCCCATGGTAAACTTCCGGTGTTATGTCTTGCGGTTCGCACTAATGACCTGTCATCGAAGCATCATTTTTTTGGTGATGCGTAGATGGCAGGGAGGATAGTGTGATTCGCTTGCATAGCTAGGCGTTGTTGTCGCACGGAAGGTCCAGGGTTCGAATCCTGGGTAAGCCACTCATGTCTGTTGTTATTCTGTTGTCTAGTGTTCTACTTCTTTATTTCTTACGAGTGCCTGAAAACATACCTTTATGTTTGTCTAATATTAATTTACTGTTTACAGGCCTCGAGTTTCCTCCCTTATGTGTTATTAATGTTTATACAATACCAAACCTATCCTCTGTCCTGTTACTTACTGTTCTAAGTCTACTATCATTTACTAGACAATATTAAGGTCTTTGTCTTGTGTGGACTGGCCTATACTGTATAATAGGGGAACAACAGAAGTGATGTCTAGCGTTCTACTTCTTTATTTCTTACGAGTGCCTGAAAATATACCTTTATGTTTATCTCATATTAATTTGGTGCGTGTTGCTGCCCTACAAGACACCACCTAGGTGTGGTGGTCATTGATAGCAATGTCAGTTAGCAGCTAAGGATCCAAGAAATAAACATTGTAACAGCGTGGTTCTCTGATTTTGCCCGACTTTAATTACTGGACAGTGAGAAAAAAACAAAAAACTAAGACTAATGTTAGAACTTTCTCTATAAATCTGTTGGCTGATCCAAGTGAAGTTACCCTGTCTGTAACCTGAAGAGATTGTTTGGTAATGGTTATCTAACTTGTCTTTATTCTGCATTTGTTTCTGATTGAATGAGAGAAGTAGTAATTAGAATTGCTGCCTTTGAATTAAGATTTTCTTGCCAGAAAAATGTAGGTTTTAGTAGAAATGAATTTTATTTGCGTGACAGTAATGTAGCATTAGTTTTCTAAATTATGATGGGAAGTGATTGAGAGGCAGTGGGTAAATGATAGTAAGTAGTGTAAGTCAGTAAGTCTTATAAGGACAAAAGGAAAAAAAATGGCCTGTACACATTTAGGCAACATGTTGATAGCATTATAAGGCAGGACTTGTTCTGGAATACCCAAATTAAGAGGGGTTGTTGTTGTTGTTTAACTAGGGCTGCTGAGCTTCTCGCTCTTTGGCAGCCAATACCAAGTTGAAGGCTCTTTGGTATTATCTACACTGTAGATCTCAGCTTATCCTGTGGCTTTTCTGCCATTCCAAAACACGTTGAGTTGAAGTCATGAGCTCCAGTTTCTCCAGCTTGGCTTGCATTTAAAGGATCGTTATATCTGGTCCCAAGCTAGGAGTAGGAAGTGCGTGGCATACTGTGCATTCCTCACCATCTAAGGGGGCTCTCCAATTATGCAGAGCTAAAATACTGTACTCTGGTTCTGGACTCTGCCAAGAAATTGTCACGTCCTGCACAGAGCCACTTCTCAGCTTCCCCTGCCTATCACTGGGTCCATAGTGAGATCCTTCTGCATGCAGTCAACCAAGCCCAAGCCAAAGAATTACGGCTGGGGCTCAATGACTTCTCCAAGCTTAGAGTGCAATGCTGGGTTTCACCACAGGGGGAATCCCTGGAAGTGTGTGGATGATTTCAAGAGTCAGTGAAGATGTAATTAGCCTCACAGACATAGGAGGTTGACTTCCATGTACATGCAGTGTAGCATTGTGCATAGCTGGTGGTCATATAAGGATGACTCCAAATATACTTCCATGCATAGTAAGAGAGGAAGATAAAAACCAAAAAAACACACGAAGAATGGAACTGGAGATAACATTGATCTGGTAGCTTAAAAGTTAATTGGACATGCCATAAATTTTTTCTTTGTTTTTTTTCTTTTCACTTTTAAGGATGAGATGAAGAGACTGAGAAAGAAACTTTCACATCTTATGTTGTGCTGCCATGAGTTCATGTTCCACGAAAGTGAGAAAGTCAAGGAAGAAGTAAGTCTCCAGCTTTTTCCTGATTTCTTCTTCTTCTTTGTTCGTCCTGAAAGGACGTTGGTTGCATTGTGTCCGTTTACAGTGAAGCTGCAATAATTGCGCCTTATGGCCGACACATCTGACTTCAGCATGGCATTTTTTGGACCAGGTTAACCTTCCCAATGCGATCCCTGCTCTCTTAGCCAGACTGCAGTGATGCATCCTGTTTCCAGGAATACCACTTGGAGGTGGAGTAGGGTCTTGGTCAGCTCTGATTCGCTGACGCAAGCAGTCAAGCTATGGGTTGCTGACTGCATTTATCACTGTTGGTGCGTCTTAGGTCTCCTTTCATGATTTAAGAACTCAACTGCAAAAGAAAATGACATTGGCATCAGTATGATTGTCCAACTGCAACACTTGAAGGACAGAAGTACTATTAAGAATATACTATCCTGTCAGATAAAAATCAGATGACATAATACTTGTGTAAGATCTAGTGTCCTAAGAAAATGTTAACTAAGGTTCCATTGTTCACTTGGTTGTAAGATAATCACATTTTTTAAGTGTCCAGACATGTGTGGCAGTGCCGGGGTATGCAGGGTTTTACAGTTTATTTTATAGAGAGTAGGTTTGGTTAACTAGCCTTGACCGCTAGAGATATTTTTTCCTCTCCTTTGTAAGATTGGGTCACCAGGTTCGATTTTCTTCTCTTAGATGTTGATGTAGCAAATTTAACTGAGATGGATAGATTTCTTAGCTTAATCTCAAACTGTAGAAATTCACCTCTTCAACAGCGTTCTATTTCAAACAAATCTTTTAATGTCTTTCAGCATGAAGTCAAATTTCAACAAAAGTCTGGAATTCAGAACATATTTACAATAATAAGCACAATAAAGTTTTAACATATCATCAGATGCTTTCATCGATGCAAAAATCCCTTTTGCATCTTTATCTCATAGGCCTACTCAATTTGTCAAAGATGGCGAACTTTATCTTTCCACCGTTTTCTTCCTTTAGGTTAGGCCTAACGTTTTATTTTAGGTTCGACGACATATTCTCATCCCTTCAGATTAGTCCTTGATTTCTTTATTATCATAGGTATTCCTTGAGTTAAATATTTTCCAACACAAGGGTATTTTCAGCTCAGCTTGGTTTTAGGTGTAAGACTAGTTTTGCAAATGGACTCAATCTTCGAACCTAGTTCTGCTGCAACTAGAGTTGGAAGCTCTATTCAAAAATATGCGTTGAATGATAGTTACTACTTACGCAAGTAAGGAATATAAAACCACTCAATGTCCTGAATTACACATTTTATAATAAATGTTGCAGTTGATTTCCTCAAACTAAGGAATATGTAGAGCTGGACCAGACACGTCCTCTAAAGTTTCGCTCCTAATTCTGACTGCCAGATGGCGTCATTGTCCTATATTCCTCGGGGTAAATCTGAGCTATCCGATTGGTCAGGGGAAATCACCCAACTATTAGAAATGGCGTGTAGAAGCGACTCTGCCCTAAATATGTGACACTATAATTTATTATTTTCTGTTTCTCATAAAATATAAAATTATGGGGTGGTCTGTGCTTCCTCTGTCTTGTTAGAATATAGTCTGTTTTCTGAATTGTAACTGTCTTTTTCTTCTTGTTGATGTGATCACTGGCCCAAGACAGTATACATGTTGTTAGATGTGTAGTGCGAGCGTATGATGAATTGAGTGTGGGTGCGAATGAAGGCGCGAATGTGTTTAGGCTCGTATAGATGTAGATCCTGCAACCCATACTCTCACATGCAGTAATCAAGGATGCTTTGACACTGCAGGCATGTTTCAAGACATTTATTGACGGGAACACACATAGTATCAACAGGAACAGTCAGTGTAACAAGGTCATGCTGACCTGACATCGATAGGTATACATTTGGCATTCAAAAAGGTAAACATCAGAATAGACGTGCATGGTCAATAGCAAAGTTCTTCAATAATGACAGTTCGTAGCGTCGCCCTTGGCGTCTCTGACTAAACGCGTCAGATGCCTTAGTTACTATGACACATAGATGCAACTTGGCACTCCCCGCCAATTGCACATATCAGGCTGTAGTATAATAGCCGAAAGCACAGGCCTCGTTCTGACGTCGGCCGTGTACTTCTGTTAAATAGGTTATCATCAACCCTGCAGTAATACTTATTGTAGACAGAAATTCCGCCAATCTGCGGTTCCCACAATATATCTTCGTCACTGGATTTCTGGACAATATAAGACTAACAGTCTTGGATGGCTACCTCGAGCACAAATATATAAGTTCTGAAATGGCGGATCAGTGAGCTGCTGTTCACCCTAGGTAATCCTTTACATGTTCTGCCACCGAAAAGCGTAATAATGCATAAAGGTCGGTATTACCTGGAAAATGAATCCTCAGAACTAAACAAGGAATTCTGTCGTCATCCCGACGCACAGAGATTCACTGGGGAAAACTGCCATAGCAGTTACTTCGAAGATTCTCCCCGAAAAAACAATGGACTCTTGGTCCCTTCAGAAAAACAGGACCTCCCGGCTTCCCGGAAGTATATCTCACTCCCGCTTAAAAAACCTTCCCATAGGCCTACGCCGAACTGTCAACCTCTGACCCTACAGGTCAAACACAATGAATGAATAAACAAGGGAAGACAACCCCTAATCAACCTGACATCGCAGGTAAAGACACAATTATACTTATGATACAAACATAAGCAAATAACTTGACAGATGACTCCGTCGAAAATGACAGCAACATTACTACCACCCCCCTGTAAAAAAAAATGCAATTTTTTTTTTTTAATATGTCCATGAGCAAGATAGCACCAGTATCACTTCTGTGCTCATGCAAACAATGAACCTAATATCAGGTACAATAGAAGAGGGTACAAATCATCTCTCAACATAGGAGAAAATATTTCCTTTAAGCCAAACAAACTAAGGGATACCATTCACGAAACCTAAGTTGCTGGCAATACCAATCATATATCAAACATTACTAAATAATATAATCATAGCAATATACAAATGTCAATGCTATTTTAGCAACATATCACTGATGGATGGACAAAATGAAATTTGTTAAATTATCTAAACATCATCCAAATACATTTGTATTACAACATATTATGATATTAAGGACAGACCTAAGTCTGAAAGTATATCAGGAAAAACTAGGACACAAGATTTAACTGGAATCATGTGGGCATCTAGACAATATGTCCGCCATCACATTATCCGAACCACGGATAGCTCGCACCGTGAAATGGAAAGGCTGAAGAGCAATAGCATAACGAGTAGATCTCGAGCTCTTCAAATCCTTACTTTGCATAGCCGTAAGAGCTTTTTGGTCGGTTTCCATAAAGAAATGCGCGCCCAGAAGGAACCTTTGTAGCTTAAGAATGGACCAAACCATAGCCAACAATTCACGGTCCAAAACCGAGTAATTCCTTTCTGCCGCATTCAGCTTCCTAGAAATATACATTACAGGATGCAGAGTTCCTGAATATTCCTGCATTAGTGCCGCTCCAATGCCAGTGGAAGAGGCATCACTACGAAGGACAAAAGTCTTATCAATCGTCGGTAGTCTTAAGATAGGATGAGATGAGAACAAATTCTTAACCTGATCCAATGAAGATTGGCATTCTTGGGACCAACGCACCATATTAGGAGAACCTTTTTTCAATAACGTTGAAAGTGGTGCCATAATGGAGGACAGATTCTCAATGAATCTTCCATAGAATTGTATCAATCCCAAGAGACTACGCACTTGCTTTTTTGTCTTCGGAACCGAGATATTTAATATCTTTGAAATGTTTTGGTCCTCTGTCTTCAACAGACCATGACCAACTCGATGACCTAGGAAGGAAATTTCACTAAACCCAACAAAAGCTTTAGAGGGTTTAGCAGTCAAACTATGCTCACGTAGAGTAGATAGCAATTCCTTCAGACCCACATAGTGTTCTTCCCAAGTATCGCTGAAAAGACAGATGTCGTCTAAATATGCAATGACATCTGCACGATCTGATAGAATTCGTCGCATCATGCGTACGAAAGTCGCTGGGGCGTTCATAAGCCCGAAAGGCATAAAATTCCATTGAAACAGACCCCTAGGTGTCGAAAAAGCAGTGAGAGGTTTGGCGTGTTCCGTCAATGGGACTTGCCAATAACCTTTCGACAAGTCTAGTTTAGTAAAGAATTTAGCTTTAGAAAGTCTAATAAGTAGATCATCTAATAACGGCATAGGTTCAGCATCGAACTTCGTAACTTGATTTAATTTGCGATAATCAACGCAAAGACGTATGTTATTGTCTTTCTTTCGAACAATAACTATTGACGAAGAATAAGCTGAAGTGGATGGTTCAATTATTTGTAGTTGAATCATTTCATCCAATTCTTTCTCGACTTGTGCTTGAAAATGAATAGGTATTGGGTATGGTCTTACTCTGATCGGATTACGATCAGTAAGTATGATGTCATGTTCTATGACATCTGTGTGTCCAGGAATGTCGGTAAGGACATCCTGATATGATTGTAACGTAGAGGATACTTGACGTTGTTCCTCAAAAGACAAGTTGGAAGAGACTGTAACGTCTCTCCACGATTCCGTTGAAGTAAGTGGAATCGCAGGAAGAGGTAAGTTCACGTCAGAAAAAATAGTTTCCTCATCCTGTATAACGGACAGGGATGAGATGTGACCATGTTGGACTGGAGAGTCGTCCGTCGCCTGGAAAATAGGCTGTAAATAGTCTGGACGTTCAATAAACTCTGTTAGCATATTTATATGGAAGGTTTTATGCCTTCCATCCACATCGACAATATAGTCGACATCAGAAATTTTCGAGACTATAGTGTATGGACCCTTCCAAGAAATGAGAAGTCTATTCTCTCTTGAGGGCAGTAAGACATATGCTTTGTCTCCAGGACAAAGTTGACGTAGGCGTCTTTTCTTATTAGCAAATCGCCTAGCTTTTTCTTTCGCAAATTCGGAAGATGAAGTTGCTAACCTGCACGATTCGATAATCTTTTCTCTAAGAGCTATAACATATTCATATGACGATTGTGTATCATCGTCAATATTATCGGAAGTTATCAAATCGTGTAACAAGGACATCGGCCCGCGCGGTTGCGCGCCAAAGACAAGTTCGAAAGGAGAAAACCCTGTATGCTCGTTGGGAACCTCTCTATAGGCAAAGAGGACTGCAGGTAAAACCCTGTCCCAATCTTCAGGATGATCCTCCGTTATCTTGCCAAGTAAGTTCTTTAGTGTCCTGTTAAGACGTTCTACCAATCCATTGGACATTGGATGATAAATACTACTGAGAGACCTTTTAATGTCTAGCGTAGCCATTACCTGAGACATAACGTCCGAAATTAACTGAGTGCCGTGATCCGACAGTATTTCTCCGGGGAATCCCAGACGAGAAAATACGAGCCAAAGAGCATCAGCGATATCGACAGTTGATATGCTCTTCAGAGGAATAGCCTCTGGCCAACGCGTGCACATGTCCACGCAAGTGAGGATAAATTGGTGTCCTCTGGCTGACTTAATTTTGAACGGACCAATGATGTCTATAGCCATTTTCTGAAACGGCCGAATCGGAATATCTGCAGCCTGAATAGGAGCAGCATGTCTCGGACCTCTAGACTTGACCTCTTGACAAATTTTGCAAGATCGGCAATAAATTCGGATGTCTTTATTCACGAATGGCCAAAAGAATGACGCAAGGACTCTAGTTTTAGTTCTGGAAAAACCCATGTGTCCAGCACACTGAGAATCGTGTGCATGCCGAAGAATTAAGGCTCTCATACACTTAGGCACGAGAATTTGCGAGTGCATAGACTTGTCCGAGTGTTGTACCATTCGTACCAATATACCATTCTTCATAGTAATATACGATTTGTGATTCGTATTTTGATTGGGATCCCCTTTCTTTGCAAGAAGGAAGTATTTCTTCAAAGAAGGATCCTCTTCTTGACGTTTAACAAACGAGTCATGGGAAATCACCAAGTGCTCGTCTTGGCTATCAACTTCATTACTATTATCAGATGAAGTTGGGGGATTAAGAGCTTGAGCTCTTGTCACCACTGCATTGACCGTTTGAATGTTTCTTTCTTCCCAACTAGAAATTTGTTGCGGGGTGCATTCCTTAACCCCATGAATACGACCGATTATAAGATCCGCAATAGGATTAGGAAGAAGACATGCATGGACATCTCCTGTGAAGAAAGGAGTGTCAATCCTAATAATAGCAGTAGGATAGCTTTCCATAGTACCACCAAATGTAACACATTTGATTGTTTTTTCCAGTGGCACAGCAAGGATCTATCAGAGACTCCTTAACCCCGACGGTAGTACATCCCGAATCGAAAAGTACTGAGACTAGCCTATCATTTATTAGCCCTTTATCTAAGATGAGAGATCCTCTCCCATCATGCGCAACTGTAGCAGGTAGAGCAGGAAGAGGGTGACCACAACTTAGCGTAGATACAGTTGATGAGTCAAACAATGTTAAGCATTGGGGGCATTCAGTTGCTCTCCCAAAATCGAAAGCACAACCAGTGATAGCCCTAGAGTTACCACTATCATTTACTGTATTACAGGCTCCATCAAACTCTTGTTGTGCAGAGTTTGCCTGTTGGTAAGGTCTTTTCTTGTTAAACCTAGGTCTACCTCGATTATCATTTCCCATGTAATTATTTCGACTATCATTTCCCCTGTAATTATTTCGACTATCATTTCCCCTGTAATTATTTCGACTATCATTTCCCCTGTAATTGTTATCATATTGCCTATTGTAATCATCATTCCGGTTTGAATCCCGGTTTCTAAATTCACCATCGTCATAATCTTGACGTCGAGAATGATTACCTCGAAAATTTGAATAGTTATTATTTGGATAGCCTTTGCGAAAGTGTCTCAAATTATTACCACTAAAATTACGAGAACTACCATCTTGTCTCCACTGCATAGACGAAGAACCATCATGTGTTGGATTACTCCGCTTCTGAGTGTAATTTTGATTACTTCCCCTATTCCAATTTTGTTGAGCACCCTGAAATTTTTTTTTGAAATTAGGGCCATATGGTGTTGCCGACGCAGCTGGCAACCCTTCTTTCACTTTAGAATTGATAACTGTAGCATGGGGATGTGCTGTGGCATACTGACAACAGTATTCCTCCATTTCTTTTAAGTTTTTAGGCTTACGCTCATGAAGGAATGCAAGAAAAGAATCATTAACAGATGACAAAACCTTATCTCGCAATAATAAGTCCATTAGACCTTCATATGTTTTCTCAATCTGAGACAACTCAACCCATCGTGTAAATGTACGACGTATCTTTGTAACAAAATCAGAGAAATCTACTCCATTTTCTGGCAACATTGTCCTAAAACGAAGACGATAGTCTTCTTGTTTTAGTTGATATTTTTTTAGTAATGCTGCCCTGACAACATCATAATTAGTCCTCTCATGTTCGTCTATTGTCATAAGAGTAG
The DNA here is from genome assembly GCA_024509875.1 of Oreohelix idahoensis. Taxonomy (NCBI): domain Eukaryota; kingdom Metazoa; phylum Mollusca; class Gastropoda; order Stylommatophora; family Oreohelicidae; genus Oreohelix; species Oreohelix idahoensis. Next base: position 172,054 of record JAMPIV010010188.1, read on the forward strand.
TCACTGTGTCACCTGTAAAAAATGGCATCAGTTGTTCAACATATTTTTCCTTTTTTATGTTATGCGTATCGCACAAAAATTGGAATCTATCTAGATAATCTGCTACGTCATCCTTTAAAGGATTGAAATGAGGCAATTTAATCCTACTAACAAACTCCTTTGTCGTACTCGAAGTTGTTTGCTGTGCACCCGTACTCGCCAATTTCAATTTCTCTAACTCCAAAATTGCGAGTTTTTCATCAAGTTCCATCTTCTGTTTTCTTTCCTCATGTTCCATTTTTCTAATTTCAGCCTCAGCAGCAGCTTGAATTTTTCTCTCCTCTGCAGCAGCTTGAATTTTTCTCTCCTCTGCAGCAGCTTGAAGTTTTTTTTCCTCTGCAGCAGCTTGAAGTTTTTTGTCTTCCATTTCCATCTGGAATTTTCTTTCATCAGCTGCAGCTTTTCTCTCCTCAGCCTCTCTTTGATACCTTCTTTCTTCAAGTTCTAATCTTCTATTCTCAGCTTCTAGCTTCTTTAGTTCAGCTTCTGCTTTCAATTTAATTTCCTCTTTTTGTTTCTTTTCTTCTGACTTTAATGCAATGGCGAATTGAGCAGATGAATATTCTTCCAATTCTTTACCAGACTTACCAAGGGTCAACCCTTGCTGGATGAAGAAATCCAAATTAGACATTCTGTCTAAAGAGATCAGTAACCTGAAAAATTCAACAATTACCTTATCCCACTTCAATGGGAGACAAGTCTGAAATGATAGACTTGTATACTCACTTCACTTTATTTTACTCTCTTAGTCTTAGACAAAGACTTTGTATGTTCCTCTTGTTTATAATGTACCCAAAAAATCACTTGAGTACCTGTGGAAAAAAAAATTCCCTTATATCCCACTCACTATGGGCACAAGTCTTTTTTATAAAGAACTTGAATATGTATTTCACCTTGTCTCAAACTTTGTAGATAACAAGTCTTTTATCAAAGAACTTGTATAAATATTTTATATAAAAATATTTTATTACAAACTCTATATGAAGAGTCTACCTTATCAATAATATCAAAACATGACCAAGTATGTGTATGTAGACTGTGCATGACAGTAATGTAGTACAACCAAAAAAAAAAATACAAAGACAAAAATACAAAACAATACAAATGGCAACACTGTTTTAACCAAAAATGTGTAGAGAAATACACAAGAAAGGAGAGACCTACAGAATACAAACAAAACAAATCGAAAATCAAAACTGAATAACAGACAAAATATTACAAAAACAACGTTAAGTACAATTACATCACAGCTAACATCAATAGCGACCAATTGTCACTAGCAAATTTCCAAATTAAGAAAATTTGCACCTACAGAACGCTTACAGTAAGCCTCGATCAAGTGGCATATTTACCGTAAGACCCACCAACCGAAAAACCCGCAGAAAAATACACAAAACAGTAGAAGTAACATAATATAGCAATCAATTTCAATGTGTTGCAGAACAAGTTCAGTCACAGCTGAAACTAAAATAAATTCCTTGCTCCTTGCGAACACAGAAACGAAATGTCAAACGCGCACTGAACGTCAAATCCACTGTAACATAAAGTGGTATTCACGAACCAAAGTTACTATGACCTTCTCAAATTAGGGCTTGCACATTGAATGTTTACTATTTCCACGTACTGTTTACAGACACTTGACCTCCAACAATGTAGCTTGAATGCTCTGACCTAGAAAAGTCTGTTGTTGAATGAAACGTGTAACAACCAGCAGTACTGTTTACAATAGGAACCCGCCTTCTATGCAGTTATGGTCCACGTAGCAAATGCCTAGTAGTTAACTTCAGTACATGTCTTGTTATGGTTTATCTAGCATTATAATATAAATGCTCGTACTGTTTATTTGGGTCAACCGTTGATGACCTATATCTGTCCTGTTGTAGCCAAAACTTGCAAGTTTAGAATTAGCGCTGTGTGTTACGGCTGTCCCGTGTGTAGATTAGACCCACAGATCAGAAGTGTAATGTGTACTTGTCCTTCTTGTAACTTTCTCGACAAAACTGGAGACATCATACATGTAACAGCCAACCAGGAATGTAAATTTCTGGATCCATAAATGTCAACAATAATGTCAAATGCTCGCTCTGTTCTTTTTAAACCCACAGATCTGGTCCATCAGAAATGTAAGTTTCTAGGCCACATTGGCGACAAGAAATGTATCATAAGAGCCCACGTAACTGGTCCACCAGAAATGTAACTGTCTTTTTCTTCTTGTTGATGTGATCACTGGCCCAAGACAGTATACATGTTGTTAGATGTGTAGTGCGAGCGTATGATGAATTGAGTGTGGGTGCGAATGAAGGCGCGAATGTGTTTAGGCTCGTATAGATGTAGATCCTGCAACCCATACTCTCACATGCAGTAATCAAGGATGCTTTGACACTGCAGGCATGTTTCAAGACATTTATTGACGGGAACACACATAGTATCAACAGGAACAGTCAGTGTAACAAGGTCATGCTGACCTGACATCGATAGGTATACATTTGGCATTCAAAAAGGTAAACATCAGAATAGACGTGCATGGTCAATAGCAAAGTTCTTCAATAATGACAGTTCGTAGCGTCGCCCTTGGCGTCTCTGACTAAACGCGTCAGATGCCTTAGTTACTATGACACATAGATGCAACTTGGCACTCCCCGCCAATTGCACATATCAGGCTGTAGTATAATAGCCGAAAGCACAGGCCTCGTTCTGACGTCGGCCGTGTACTTCTGTTAAATAGGTTATCATCAACCCTGCAGTAATACTTATTGTAGACAGAAATTCCGCCAATCTGCGGTTCCCACAATATATCTTCGTCACTGGATTTCTGGACAATATAAGACTAACAGTCTTGGATGGCTACCTCGAGCACAAATATATAAGTTCTGAAATGGCGGATCAGTGAGCTGCTGTTCACCCTAGGTAATCCTTTACATGTTCTGCCACCGAAAAGCGTAATAATGCATAAAGGTCGGTATTACCTGGAAAATGAATCCTCAGAACTAAACAAGGAATTCTGTCGTCATCCCGACGCACAGAGATTCACTGGGGAAAACTGCCATAGCAGTTACTTCGAAGATTCTCCCCGAAAAAAACAATGGACTCTTGGTCCCTTCAGAAAAACAGGACCTCCCGGCTTCCCGGAAGTATATCTCACTCCCGCTTAAAAAACCTTCCCATAGGCCTACGCCGAACTGTCAACCTCTGACCCTACAGGTCAAACACAATGAATGAATAAACAAGGGAAGACAACCCCTAATCAACCTGACATCGCAGGTAAAGACACAATTATACTTATGATACAAACATAAGCAAATAACTTGACAGATGACTCCGTCGAAAATGACAGCAACATGAATAAAGCACGGTATACACGGCTACATACAGATCCCGGGGCCCTGCAAATGTATCCCGTAGGGAGACATTTGTATACTATCAATATCCAAAACTATCCCAAAAAAATTTTATTTTTTTGTGAAAAATTTTCTAAGTCGAAAAAATGTTTCCAAAAAATTTAATTTAATTCCTATACTGGGGTCCTATGTCTATATGAGATCGTCTGCTATGTAAAAAAAACTAGTAGTGGACATCAACTTCAAAAAGTGTAACTTATTCATCACATCATAATATTTTTCACCAAATTTTCTAATTGGCAACACTGACTAACAAAATATTCCTAACCTTCTTCTAATACAATAGATTGTCAACAAAAAAATTTTGACGAGTGGCAACACTGGGAAATATGAGCAATAATATATCTCCTTGTCCTAACTCAATGTCATTACATAGTTGAAATCATTCTATTAGGCATGGTGGGTGAAGCATGTTATATATTCTTCGTTCTTTTTGTATGCTCCCTATCATAAGACTCCAAGTAGTTCAGAAGAATCTTATGTTATTTTCAATCTTGGTTTTCCAATACGTTTTGGGCCTACTTATTTACTGATTATGCATTCCAATTATATTCCAGTATAAAGTATTCCAAATATCCACATTAGCCTTGTAATGACGATCCAATTGTACAATTCAGTAATTCATCCGTAGTGATTCATCACGTTTTCGCTTACGCATTATGACACATGGGAAACTATGGCAGACATGAATATAAACATTTTCAAACAATTCACTTTGATAACCAATTACAATGTACACAATAAAATGATTGAAAAATCTCATGACTTGTTCCTATTTATTTATCTCTGAATTTTTTTTCCTGTCTTGGGTTTTCTCTAAGTGATATGTGTAGCTATTTTTTTTCCAAGGTATCCAACACTTCGCCAGGTATCCATATAAATTATGCGTTTAGTAGTGATCCTGTTATTAAGAGTTTGGTTATGTCCAATCACTGATAGATTTATTTTCTTTATCCTCTGTCAAGACAATCTTCCTTGAAGTATATATTTTTTTCAAAAGTCTTTTTTGAACTATCAGTTAGTCATTATCCAACATCAACTAATCAGTAAGCATTAAAACAATATGTTTACAACATTTTACCAACATGTGAAATACAATGAAAAAATTTTCAAAGCATCATGGACTCTGTACATTAGGTTCTATATTACTTCATTTTTCCTCCAATTTGTCAGTTATGGTGCTCTAGATCGTTTATTTAATCCTTTCTAGTGGTCCTGTTATTTCTAGAAATTCCTCCTTAATGGTTCCTTATGTACGATACTTAGCAATGCCTTCTACAACATTAGTTAAACAATAATCATTTTTTGTAAACATCAACAACATTTTTCCAATTTTATGACAACATGAGATAAAATAGTTTTGTACATATATTCGGTATATCAACACCAACTCTGCCTTCGCAGGTCGAGGGTTTGTCAGAGTCCTGCGGTGTTTATTACATCTGCTGACTACAGCCAGATGGGTAACCTATTTAAATTTTCTCTAAGTTATTTGCAGGTGTGGGGCATGAGGGAATATATATACATATATTTTTTTTTATTTTTATATATCCATGACTCGTCTTCATGTATTTCAAATCCAGGTATTCTTTTTCTTTTATATATATCCACTGTGTTGATCCATTACCCATTTGTCCGTGGGGTAACATCATTATTTTCAATCCATGTATCCTATGGGCAACATTGAATTCCATCCATGTATCATTTTGAGTGATCCAATCGCCGTCAAAATGTATCAGTCATATTTGGCTCTATGATTATTCAGTCAACTTATAACAACCGTTTCTATATAAATATCAGCAAGCAATTTTCATTTGCTATCCACCTTATTATGACAATGGTTATAATACACAGCATATGTAAACATCAAGGAAATGTCTTCTCCTATACGGAGGTAATCTTATCATTTATTATCTGCTGGATGCGGTAATTATGCAACTATTTTATTCATATGCCCTTTTTTTTCTCGTATATTTGTGGTTCTCATAGAATGTTCATATTCCATATGTATCTCGTATTCATTGGTAATCCATACTCTTATGGTTCCTTTAATGGCAATCATTTGTCCCTTGCTTTGATCTATGTCCGTGGAAATCCATAAAAATTTCCAAGTATTTTTCTCGTCTATTTCGTAACTACGAAAGACTACAATTGTATTTATTAGTGGACAGTACTGTGGGGCATTTATGTATCGACATTACAACCAAACGTCAGCTGTGACAACAGGACATAAAGTTTCCTCTTAATAGCAAATTGCATCTTCATCATACACAAACAGTTGCTTCTTCATCTCATGTGTCATTAGTGGTTATCATCTGGTAATGGGGTATTCAATGTGGGTTCAGCATATACAAATGCTGTAGAGGGGTATTTCATTTGCTAGTTCAGCATGTGCAAATGCTATTTCTTTAACATGGGCAAAGGTATCATCAACAAATAGGTGCCATTTGTTCAATCTGGGGTTAGCATATACTAATGCTCTCAAGGGATTCTTCATTTGCAGAAAATCAGCATGCGCAAATGTCATTGGGGTACTTGTGATAGGCAGTATCAACAAAATATTGTTGGAGTATCAGAGATGAAGCTGGTGGGGGTATGACTGGTAATGGGCAGTAGGAGTAAAAACTAATTTCTCACTCTGAAATGGTGATTTATTTTCTCTTCAGCTGCTAACCTCAGGGCTGTCAATGTTTTACAATATTGGCTTATCATCATCAAAATGTGTGAGGGTGGCATACAAACATAATACATCTTATAAAAAAAATATTCCAATTGTTTTTCTCTTCTCATTTTTCTGTTCATTTTTTTCTTTTATGTCTTTTGTCTCTTTTTCATTTTTTTCTTTTTCATTTCTTTTTTTCCATTTCTCTTCTGTTTTCTTGTGATTTCTTTTCTGTTTGTATCACAAGTACTAAAGAATGATAAAAATCAATTCACTAAACACCAGATATACTATCAACATTCCTAATAGTAAATCCTAACCAATAGGGCTGCAAGTAATAGTTTAGGTAAGAATAGAATGAATGTTGTAGCAGTATCTGTTGTCAATAAGTGGCGAGGAAAGGGTACATCAAGGATCTCCTGATTACAACATGATTGTAATTCCAAGGAATGAATATGATTGGGATTGAAAAGATCACAAGTCTAGAATGTCGTCTCAATATAGTGGAATGGAAAAATAGTAAGTCAAAGATGAGTAACAGTGGAGTGAAGGAAATCTTACTATAGAGAGTCAAGGTTGGGATATGGAATCTCTATAGGAGAATGTTTAAAATTCTTGACAGTACTAATATACATCTGGGTCTAAAATAATAATGTACATTTGAAAATAAATAATCCTGTGGAGAAAAATAGCATAACATGCAATACTAGTTTTGGGTATGAATTATGTGCTGTTAAGAGATGTCATAGTAGGAACAGTATGATTGATCAAGGTGATAGTATAAAGGAGTTTAGCATAAATAAGATCACAGAAATATTAGTATGGGGTAAGAAAAAGTACTGGTGTGAAGTGTCTGCATGAAAATGCACTACGATGCGAAAATACAGGACTCTGGATCTGCAAGGACAAGAAGTCTGGTGAATGGAGCGTGGAATATGATCAGTTACAAAAGTGTAGATCCATGTTACAACAGAATAGTGTGACACATGTGTTATAGGTAAGGTTGTATAACATTCTAAATATTAAAAACTGTCTGACTAATAAGGGTGTCTGTAAACTCGTAACACCGTGTGTTATCAATTGTTTTGTCATTTTTATTACACAAGGCTATACTATCTAAAGAAAATCCTCCTTGGGCTGGTCTTGATGCATCAGTATTTTAAGGCTGGAAAAAAGTTTCTCAGTGGGGCTTTGACATCTTAGTCTGGAAGCAAGTCATTTGAACTGTCAAAAACTGAAAATAAAGTACATGGGAAAGTTAGTACATTGTTAAAAAGTAAGTGCACATTCGCGTTGACCGTGCAAGGGATTGCTTGCACATAACACTTGGGCGTGTTTTAGCAGAGTTTCAGTAATAAGTCCTTTAGTTGTGCTGCCATCTCTAACTTTGCAATGTCTCTACTGGTTAGGCGAGCATCATACTGAGTAACTGTGGGTTCAGTATGTGATACCACATTTGTCGAGTGGTGGGGCGCTGAAGACATCAAGGAATGCGGTGATGGCTTAACATCATTTGATTTCGGTGATGGTTTCACTGTGATTGGGGTTTGTATGGCTGGCACATCTGTTAGTTTTGAGGCAGGGGCATGTTTCGCCTTGATTTTTCTTCTGACCTGGTTGTGCTGTACGTTAGCACCGTTTTCAGTGGGCGTAATTTGCACACTGTTGTTTTTAACTAGTAGAGCTGAGCCTAATACTTCTCGGCTTGGTTTGGGCACTCGATAGCGTTTCTTCAGAATCTTTCGTCTGATATAGTTGTGCTGTATACGCGGAATTTTGTTGCTAGGGATTGAGTCATCAGATTCTGTTTTATAGGCGCGTTTGACGCTGGAGCTGACTGGTACAAATAATGTACTATCTGCATCACTGGTTTCAATGGAACTAGCTGTATCAATGTCTGTTTCTTGTTCGTATAATTCTACCATTTCTCTGTCATTCTGTTCGTTGGGGTCTGACAAAGCTGTGCCGGGGTTGACACTGTAATTTCGCATTTCTTGTTGCGTTTCGTCTTCATACAGATTGCTGGTATATGGTTCAACAATCTGCTTGGGTATAGTTTCTTCAGGATCTGATTTTTCTGAACGAGCAATCTTGTTCTTGTGGTATAGCAGTGTTTGTCCGTCGCTGGTATTCCAACTGGAACTGCCTGAACTGGGGGTGTGATAGGTATCAGCTGACGATTTTTCACCGCGGGAGTAAGTTTGAGTGTGAATATAAGTTGTTTGGTTGTTGTCATCGTGTGACGTCTGAGGCATTATTTCTTCATTTCTAATGCGCTCTTTAATATTTATCTAGAACATATTATGCAGGAGGCTCTCTACGATTATAAATCAACCATATCGATTGGAGGCCGACCTCTGTGCAACCTACGTTTTGCTGATGATATTGATATGATAGCTGGATCAGAATCAGAACTTCAAGACCTTACCTCTAGACTGGAGAAAGTAACAAGAACGTATGGGATGGAAATTAATATAGAAAAAAGCAAGATATTGGTGAATAGCCATAAGAAACATGTTCCGACCAACATTACGTTAAATGGGCAAACGTTAGAAGAAGTTAACACCTTTAAATATCTCGGGTCCACTATATGTAGTGATGGAAGATCAAGTAAAGAAATCAAGACAAGACTTGAGATGGCCTCAGCTGCCATGACAAAGTTGAATGTGATCTGGAAAAGTAACATCAGTTTTCCTGTGAAGATCAAATTATACAAATCACTTGTATTATCTATTCTCTTGTATGGGTGTGAGAGCTGGACACTCACTGCAGATACGGAGCGAAGGATTCAGGCTTTCGAGCATAAATGTTATAGAAGAATTTTGCGCATTTGCTATAAAGAGCACAAAACAAATGTCTATGTTAGAGAGAAGATAAACACCTATGCAGGCCACCAAGAACCACTTTTGTCAATAGTGAAACATCGAAAGCTTGCCTGGTTTGGGCATATAACTCGTCATGACTCCCTTTCGAAAACGATCCTTCAGGGGACAGTCGAAGGTAAACGGAGAAGAGGAAGGCAGAGAAAATCCTGGGCTGATAACATCAAAGAATGGGCAGGACACGGTTTTTCCACACTTGTACGCATTGCTGAGGATAGAGAGCAGTGGAGGACCCTGTCTGCTGATGCTTCCACCATGGCACCCCTACGACCCATGACGGGTTACGGGCTGAGATGATGATGAATGCGCAGGTCTCTGTCTTGGAGTCGATTACGCAATTCAAGTGGTGGGATATCTTCTTCGCTTTCGGACGAGTCTCGTTGTTGTCTTGCTCGATGTAGTGCATCGGTGGGTGGTCTGGGTATGCGGTCGTCTTGGTAAAATTCAGAGTCTGTCGTCTCTGACTCTGATATGTCAGACGGATCTGTACTGGATGGATTATAATTTAGGGTGGCCTTTCTGACTGGTCTTGTATTTGTCGTCAGAGGCAGAACGGGTCGGTGATTATCAATTTTGAGTTGTTTTACGTGAGCTTTTGTTTGGTGGTGTTTCTCTTCATTCCAGATAATGAAGTTTACAGGCGTAGTTTGTTTCATGATTTTGTAGCCATCCAACCATCGGTCATCGAATTTTGAACTGCGTACATGTTTCTTGTAGTATACTTTGTCTCCTATTTTGTACGTTGGTAGCTTGGCTGATTTATCATGTTGTTTCTGTTTCTTGTGAAATGCCTTCTGCGTATTTCTTTGTGCAATCTGGTGAGCTTTATACTTTTCTTGAAGGATTATTTCGACGGGATCTTCTCCCATGTATTTTCTTTGTGGGCGAAGTAGGTTGTCTAACGGAAAGTTTGGTTCTCTTCCGTATAGCATGAAAAAGGGTGACATTCCTGTGGTATCGTTCACGTTTACTCGGATGGCTTCAAGAGCTTGGTTAATGTATAGGTCCCAGTATTGGTGGTTCCCCTTGATATTTGCTAATAATATCATGTAGGGTGGCGTGCATGCGTTCATTTCTGCCATTTGCATTTGGGCAATAATAGGTGGTTGTGGTATGTTCGATATTCAGCTGGTGTAAGGTGGCTTTAAATGGGTTACCGATAAACTGTTTACCGTTGTCTGAAATGATTCGTTTTGGACAGCCATGCCTGGGAATGAATTCTTGTAAAAAAATTTGCGTGATGGACTGCGATGTGGCATCACTGAGTGGGTAACTTTCTGGCCAAACAGAGTATTGGTCAATTATGTGCAGGAGGTATTTGTTGCCTGATTGGGTGAGTGGGTAAGGACCTGATAAGTCAATGCTTACTGTTTGCATGGGATAATGGGAAGGTTGCATTTCTTGAAGGGGAATTAAATGTGGCTTCATGTTTCTCAATTTACATGTTCTACAGGTGGCTACATATTCTGTAATGTCTTTGTAGAAAGTTTGCCAATAATACCTTTTCTTTATGACATCAATTGTTTTGTCTCTTCCCATGTGCCCGTTGTTATCATGAAACTGTAGCAATACTTCCGGGACTAGATGTGCTGGAATGACTTTTCTTAGTGTCCCTTCTTGTTTACTATCAATATAGTATAGAGCTCCATCCGTTGGGTGTACTGTAAAATCTTTACTTTTTGTTGGGTTTTCCTTCACGTATGTGAGCAGCTTAACAATTTCTGCATCTTTCGCTTGTTCTACTCTCATGTCAAGCATATCTTGACTTTCTTCTTCTACTTGTGTGGCAGAATCTGAGGTACTTCTTCGACCTGGTGAAGTAATTTCGTTAATTTCTTTAGCATTATCGTCAATCTCTGAGGATGTGCCATCATTTTTGACTCTAATTGTTTTCACTTCGGTTTCATCATCATATTTGATTCTGGATAGGAGATCTGCACAGATGTTCAATCTGCCAGGGATATGTTCGATAGTGGTGTCATAGGACTGTAAATTCATTGCCCATGTCTGTAACTTCTTAGGCTGTTCCTGGTTTTGGTGAGCCAGTTAACCAAAGGCTGGTGATCAGTTCTAATAGTGAGTTTCGTCCCTCTCACATAAAAGTCTAATTTCTGTACTGCATAGTGAATGGCGTATGCTTCTTTCTCAATGGTGGTCCACCGTTTCTGTGACTTTGACAATGCGTGGGATAAGAATGCAATGGGTTTCACATTGGGGATGTCTGGTAGTATGGGTGTTTCATCTTCTAGTACTGGTTGTACCAAACATGCACCAATTGCGTTATTCGAGGCATCGGTGTATAGTATCATGGGCTGAGAAATGTCTGGATGTCCCAGAAGCGGAATGGCGGTTAGGGCATTTTTGAGATATTCAAACGATTTCTGGCACTCTTCTGTCCATCTAAATCGTGCATACTTGCGGGTAAGGGCTATTAATGGCTCAGCTGCTTGTGAGAAATGTATGATATGGCGTCTATAGTATCCTACGGAACCGATAAAGGAGCGTGTTTGTCTGACCGTCTTGGGGCTAGGCATTTCTCTTATGGCTTTGACTTTATCTTCATCAGGTCTGATGCCATCTCTATTGATAACAAAACCTAAATATTTGGTTTCTGTCTTTAGAAATTCACACTTGGACAGTTTTAACTTTATTTGGTGATGTCTGAGTCTATCAAAAACTGTTTCAACTTTGCGGAGGTGGTCTTCCATCGTGCCTGCGGTATGTATCAGGATATCGTCTATGTATGCCAGGGCAAATGGATGTAGACCCTTTAACACTTCATCCATGAGTGACATATATGTTGCTGGTGATCCTTTTAGACCAAATGGCATAACATTCCAAAAAAAACTTCCGATATGGGAACAGAATGTGGATTTCTGTTTTGCCTCAGGTGTCATGGGGATGCACCAAAAGCCTGACCTTGCATCAAGTGTGGTAAAGTATGTAGACTTTCCTAACGTCGCAAGTAGATCGTCTATCCTGGGGAGGGGGTAGGAAATGACTTTTGTGATTTTGTTCAGGGCTCGGTAATCGCAGCAAAAGCGACTGGACCCATCTTTCTTTGTTACGATAACGATGGGGGAGGACCATTGGGATCTGGATCTTTCGATGATTCCTGCCTGTAGCATTTCATTTATAGACCTTTCCACGAGTTCTCTGTTTTTCAAGGGCGTATGATAGGGTTTCATATGTATTGGCTCCTCTGTGGTTGTTTGAATGTCCATTGTGACAGTGTTAGTTCTGCCTAATTCCATGTCACTGAGTGCGAATACATCCTGGTGCTTTTCTACAAACGTTTTCAAACGTGGCTTATTATCTTCTGTGGCGTTCAGGGTTGCAAGTAACTGAGCTATTCTCTCTCTGTATTTATGATCTGCTATGATATCTCTGGTCTGTCTTGATGCCTCCGTTTCATTCCCATAATCTTGGGGCATTTTTCTTGCATCTTGTGAAAATCTCTGTTCCTGGTATGTGGCTTTCTTTTGGGTATTTCTTTGCCATTCATTGGGCTGTGCTTGGTATTGTTTCCTCTGCCATGTGCTGTGTGCATTTCCATTTGTCACTGCATTTACTGTATATACGTTTCTAGTATTATTTCTGGGGTAGTCGTTATTGTGCCATTGTTTCTGATTATTTCTGCCGTAACTGCGCTTATCCGCGTACGTTACTGTATTTCTTCCATTTGTGCTATAGGGCTGTCTTCTTTCCCTAGGCGAAAATTGTTCATTCTTTCTGTTTCCAACTTTGCTGCTATAGTATCCTCCTGTGGTGGAGTCATATAAGAATTCTTCCTTTTCTTCGGAACATTCAATTGGTTTTGGGACTTTATCACATCCACCTGTTTTTGAGTTATATTGATACTCCATGGGACATGTATCTCTGTCTTGTCGCTTCGGATATCCTCCTGGCAAGACAATCTCTGTTTCTCTGTCACTCTGTGATATACAGCACTTCATCTTTTCTCGTGGTGTGCTGGGGCGCAAGAATGAGTAATTATAGTCATTCTCATACCGTGGCTGCCTTATTTCTCTCCTTCTTATACATGGACTGGTTTGTTTCTGCAGTCTGGGTGGGGTATGCTGTGGTGTAACATAACTGTGACTGGTATCTCTGCCATTTTCTGTATATGACTTATAACTGTTTACCTTTCGTGTACCATGGTTATTTGTACTGCGATTTCGTGCACTATGTCCAGTGGGAGTGGTTGAGACAATTTGTGAATGGTCTCTATTGGTTTTAGTCTGTCTTATTGTTGACGTATCCACTTGTGCTACAATTGTGCCTCTATTTATGGTGGTAGTTTTTCCTGACATATTCAATATCATGATGGGGAAATCTCTGGACTTCGAGACTTCAGCGATTCCCTCTGTAATTTGTAACAATGGGTCATCAATAATGCTTTCTTCTGCTAGGGGCTGTATTTGAATTGATTGCCCTGGTGTTATGTACTCAGAATTTTTTACTCTGCCTTTTGCTATGACCAGTGAGTTTGGGGCCACTGTTATGGGAGCTGTAAGCCTTACCAAAGACGCTATGTGGATATCGTCCTGGAGATCTATGTATGTATTGTTGACTTTGATTTTCTGGAGGTCATAGTATATTCGAACTTTGTGTTTGTTAAAAAAATCCCTCCCTAGGATAAGATTTCTAGACATTCCTTTAGTAATGACAAATGGGTGTTCAAAATTTGTTTCACCTAAAGAAAATTTTACCCACGCTGTCCCAACTGAATTTAGTCTTTGTCCCGTGACTGAGGCTAGGTGTGTTTTGGACTGTTGAAATCGTACTAAATGTTGGATCTTCTTGAAGAGCTGGAACCTAATAAGACTAATGGATGCTCCTGTATCTACCAGTGCTCTATATTGTTGGCCCTGTATAGCCATGATGCAGGAACTGGGGTCCGGATGTATTTTAGTTCCATCATGCAGCATTTTTTCATAATGTATTTTTTTGGATGGACCCACTTGACAATTTCTGTTCTGTGTTGTTTCTTTTGTTTTGGACCATTTTCTGTGATTGTTGCCCTCACTAACGGTCCTGTTTAGTGAGTGGCGCGGCCGTTTCCCTGACGCATGAGGGGTTGAGGTGTGCCTCTGGTATACCGATTTCTGGTGTAATCACGTGGGGGTGATGCGGGTTGTTGTGGTTGATAACCTCCTCTTCTGAATGGTGCATTATTGTAATTTGCTCTACAGGACTTGTAACCATGTCCGAGCCTACCGCATGTGAAGCATCCGTTTGTATTGACATTATTGACGTCGTTTTGCCTCTGTGTGGGGGGTCTATAATTGCGAGGCCTATCATCTCGTTGTCGTGGGCGAGTCCATTGCCTCCTGGCATGGTCAACTTCCATAGGCTCATGCTCATTATAGTCCCTATATTCTGGTCGGGGTTCCCTACCTGCTCTTTGTTGGAACCTTCGGTGAAGATTTTCCTCTTGTATTGCTGCTTGGATTGTTTCAGCAATAGTCTTGGTGTCTTTTCTAATAAGATGTCTTCTGATATTTTCCGCTCTAAGGCTATCGGCAAATATCCCCACTAACTGTATTTCTACATCAGGTGTGGTAGGGATTTCTCCGCAAAACGCCTCTTCTGCCATATTGAGGAATCTATCGCCATAAAGTTGTACTGATTCATCCCTTTCCTGTTTCATTTGTCTAAGTACTGACCAAGCATGCATTTTGTCTATTATTTCCCCATATCTCTGGGTGAGCTCTTTTTTTAGGGACTCGTAGGTTTCTGTGGGGTACTGCTGGGACCTCCTTCTTAAAAAATCAGTCACGTACGAATCAGAACCTAACAGAGCGATTTTCTTCTTCTCTTCGTCAGTTGTTGCCTCTGCTATTGCCGCAAATTTTTCTATGTCGGCCAACCATCTCCTGAATTTCTTCTTGTCTCCATCGAATGGGTGTACTATGGACCTGACTTGTGAAAATTTTGCGTAATCGCTATTCTTTTGTAAGTTCTCGGTAAGGCGCTGTAGCGCTATCATTGTTGGTCCTTCCATATTTTGTCTGTCCTGGGGCTGCAGTGGCTGTGCTTGAGCGAATCTGTTTTCCTGTTGCTGCTGCTGTTCTACCCCAAGTTGCTGGAAATCTTCCATTAATTGATCCATCTTCGCTATTTTCTGTTTGACTTATAGTGGTGGGTTTTTGCTTTTTAAAGAGAAATGGTCACGGCATCATTTTACCATACGTGTGGCAGTGCCGGGGTATGCAGGGTTTTACAGTTTATTGTATAGAGAGTAGGTTTGGTTAACTAGCCTTGACCGCTAGAGATATTTTTTCCTCTCCTTTGTAAGATTGGGTCACCAGGTTCGATTTTCTTCTCTTAGATGTTGATGTAGCAAATTTAACTGAGATGGATAGATTTCTTAGCTTAATCTCAAACTGTAGAAATTCACCTTTTCAACAGCGTTCTATTTCAAACAAATCTTTTAATGTCTTTCAGCATGAAGTCAAATTTCAACAAAAGTCTGGAATTCAGAACATATTTACAATAATAAGCACAATAAAGTTTTAACATATCATCAGATGCTTTCATCGATGCAAAAATCCCTTTTGCATCTTTATCTCATAGGCCTACTCAATTTGTCAAAGATGGCGAACTTTTTCTTTCCACCGTTTTCTTCCTTTAGGTTAAGCCTAACGTTTTATTTTAGGTTCGACGACATATTCTCATCCCTTCAGATTAGTCCTTGATTTCTTTATTATCATAGGTATTCCTTGAGTTAAATATTTTCCAACACAAGGGTATTTTCAGCTCAGCTTGGTTTTAGGTGTAAGACTAGTTTTGCAAATGGACTCAATCTTCGAACCTAGTTCTGCTGCAACTAGAGTTGGAAGCTCTATTCAAAAATATGCGTTGAATGATAGTTACTACTTACGCAAGTAAGGAATATAAAACCACTCAATGTCCTGAATTACACATTTTATAATAAATGTTGCAGTTGATTTCCTCAAACTAAGGAATATGTAGAGCTGGACCAGACACGTCCTCTAAAGTTTCGCTCCTAATTCTGACTGCCAGATGGCGTCATTGTCCTATATTCCCCGGGGTAAATCTGAGCTATCCGATTGGTCAGGGGAAATCACCCAACTATTAGAAATGGCGTGTAGAAGCGACTCTGCCCTAAATATGTGACACTATAATTTATTATTTTCTGTTTCTCATAAAATATAAAATTATGGGGTGGTCTGTGCTTCCTCTGTCTTGTTAGAATATAGTCTGTTTTCTGAATAAAGCACGGTATACACGGCTACACATGTTCTTAAGTCTGTAATCAGTGTCATTTATTTAATGCTCTTCTTCATGCTTGTAAGTAATCTTCATTTTGAATGCACTGGGATAGGATGAAGGACAATGCCTTGTATAGAGAGAGTGTGACAAATATCTGTCATTCTTTCATTTATTATCATCTGAATTTTCAATGCGCTGGGATAGGATAAAGGACAATGCTTTGTATAATGAGAGTGACACAAATCTGTCATTCATTTATTACACTGGTATACACACATTTTGGTGCCTTAAATTTTATAGCTGTTCTTGGGTAATTTTGGGTTGCTGATTCCAAAAATGTAATCAGATTTTTTCTATCAGCTCTAGTTTTGGGATAACTAAGAATGACCATATTAGTAGGGCAATTGTTATGTACAATCCTAGAGTTAGGTGCAATCAGTGGCATTTTGACTTTAGTCTGCATTCATATTATATGTAATTACTGTGCATATATTACCAAAAATGTGATAAAACTTTATCACTAGAACTTGTTTAGTCAACACGCAAAAAGGATCTTTTCAAGGACTTCCTGGAATGTGATATGCCCGGACAGTCACGCTTAAGGGTCCAACAGTAATCTGCCATCATGTGGGCATCCCAAAGTCCCTGGTATCTCTCTTCCATTGTTTTTATATCGTGGTGAAATCTTTCACCTTGCTCCTCACTAAAGTCACAAAGATTCTCCGGAAATAAATGTAAATGGTTATGGAGGTAGTGCAATTTTATGCTCATGTTGCATCCAAGTTCACAAAAACTCGACAGCATATTTCCAACTAATTCAGAATAATTGTCTGCTTTAAAGTTACCAGAGAGTTTTGCACAACTAAAACAAATGATGACCAGGCTTTGGACTCTGTTTTGTTCATGGAATCAATACAATTTGGATCGTTTATTAACTTTCTAATTTGAGGTCCATCAAAAATTCCAGCTTTAAGTTTGTCTATGCTCAATTCTGGAAACTTTCTGCATAAGTAATTAAAACAGGTACCATCTTTGTTCAGTGCCTTAACAAATTGCTTCATCAAGCCAAGCTTTATATGTAATGGTGGCAGTAGAACTCTTTTTCGATCAATGAGAGGCTTATTGACAATACTGTTTTCTCCAACTTTAAATTCATCCCTCAACAGCCACTGTTTCTTTGTCCAGTGCATATCTTTTGCCCCGTTATCCCACAAACATATAAAGCATGGATATTTGGTAAATCCCATTTGCTGGCCAAGCAAGAAGTTCATTTTTTTAAGATCTACACAAACCATCCAGTTATGTTCTAAATACTTCAATTTTTCCAGAACTGTGCTTATTGTAGCAAACTCCTCCTTCATTGTAGTAGAATGAGCAATTTGAATTGAGCCATATTTGTTACCATTGTGTAAGAGAACACCCTTCAAACTTCTTTTAGAGCTGTCAATGAAAAGTCGCCACTCATCTGGTGTATAACTTACACCCATTTTGTCAACAAGACCTCCTACATTAGTACAAAACACAAGGTTGTTTTCTTTACAAAAGAATGGAATAAAACCTTGCTCTCTGCTGCGATAAAATGTAACCTTTGTTTCAGCAGTCAGTAATTTTTTTCTTTCAATCTTGAAGCCAAAAGTTCTGAAGATTCCTTGGAGAGATATAGATCTCGGATTAGATCATTTAGTTCAAGCTGGTCGAAGCGTTGAGCATCCCAAAAATCATCTTCGAAATCACTGTCACTTCTCATTCCACATGCCACTGCTGTCTCATCTTCTAGCAGGGAATCCGAAATCTGACTGAAAGTTGGAATTGGTATGTCATCTTCGTGTGGAACAGGTTGCCTAGCAGAATCTAAATCTGGATATTTCCACTTTTTGTGATTTTTTCCATTAATTCCCTTAATATTCACAACACAGAAATAACAGTCATCATAGTGGTTCTTTTGATGGGAAACAATGGCAAAGAAAACCTATCTGCTGTTGCCCTAAGACGCCACTAGGCGTAATGGCCACTGACTGCTTTGACGGACGGTGGCTAAGGACGGAAGAAGAGAAGATAGTGGTTCTTTAGCCTAAATAACATCTGGAAGTCCTCCCAATACAGCACAAGCACAAAATTAAGATTATATCAGAGTTGCATGCTTTCTGTGCTTCTCTATGGTGCGGAATGCTGGAGAGTCACAGAGAAGGAAATGTCAAAATTGTCCTCTTTTCACACAACATGCCTAAGAAAAATTCACCGAATCTTTTGGCCGAATACCATCACCAACCAAGATCTGCTTACTCGTAGCAAGCAAGAGGACATGCACACCATCATAGCTGGCAGACGCTGGAGCTGGGTTGGTCATGTCCTCAGAAGAGACCCCGATGCCATCACAAGAACAGCTATGCTTTGGACCCCTGAAGGAAAACGAAAGAGAGGCAGACCAGAAACAACTTGGCGTAGGACTGTGGAGGTTGAGATGCAAATAATGAACCAGAGTTGGGGCACTGTACGAAGGATGGCCACCGACCGTGCAAAGTGGAATCACTGTTGTTGCCCTACAAGACACCACTAGGCGTGATGGCCACTGACTGCTTTGACGGTCGGTGGTTAAGGATTGAAGAAGAAGATAGTGGTTCTTGGGCTCTCTCCAAACCATTGGAATTCCAAATTTTAAACATTGTCTTTTCCCACAAGTCCACTGTCGCAGGTGTTCAACACATGTTTTGCAAACAATATGAGGAGCCCAAGACTTGTCCTGGTCACCTAGTTTTACTTTAAAGTAAGCAAAGTATGCCTTTTTCACAAAAACAGTAATATGCTTCCTATGTTCTTCTTTGAAAGTGTACTCTCCACAAATATAACAAAATAAATGCGGTGAAAGAAAACATGCTCTTCTTGAAGATGATGCCATTCTCTGTTAGAAGTGTAATAAAATAAGTAGCATACTAACATGCATGCAGTGGCTTAAAATCTAAAAAATTCCCATCCTGTGCCATCCATGTTAGGTCATTGCATGTCTTCTTTATATCTGTCTTCAGTCTATTTTTCATGTGTTTTTTTTTTCTCTTTCTATTTCTGTAACCCTGGGGACTTTAGAATAAGGACAGCTTTGTAATGCTATTAACTGGTTTCCTCACTAAGTGTCCTATCCAGTCCCAATGTCTTGGCAACACCTCTTGTTAAAAAAAAACAACAACTCAGAGATGAATTAATCTTGTCAAACAGAAACATTGAAACCCAGTGTCTGGTGTTGCTGACTAAATACAATTCTGTCAATTTGTGGACAAAGAGTACAGTCATCTGAGCATGTTTTTAACAAACTGCAGGAGTTTATGTTGCCCCCTCCGTGTTTATAACGTGTGGGCCAACCTACGTTTGGGGTCATCCATTAGTTGAGCTGATGTGGTAGTTTGGTGAGAAAGACAAAGAAAAAGCTTGCGGAAGATCCTACTTAAACAGCTGAGGGGAGCCCCTGTTGATTAGCAGCTTAATTAGTCAACCCAACCATTATTTTACATGTGGTCTTGCTGTTGGCATCCCACATTAACATCAACAACACTGAGAAGAATAACAACATAGGTACAGTGATCCTATTCTTGGATCCAAATTAGGACCCTATGATCACACAAGATATTTGTGACTATAGTTATTTCTGTTTGTGTTCAGCCATTTTTTGACCATATAGTTTTATCCTACCTTCATCATCATCATCATCACCTTTTTTTGGCTCCTTATGTAGCATAGAGCCACCATTGTAGATGGTCTCCTTAAGGAAGCCTAGTAAAAGTAGAAACTCTTGCATCAACTTGTTTTGCATGATGGGGTTGCCAACCCTCTACACAACCTTGTATACGCGGGATCCTACCAATTGGTCTTGTATAATTATGTTAATGATCATCTGTCTTTAATCTTCAGTCATATTTTGATCCTCTTTATTTACGTTTTAAAAGAGTTAGGACTTCGACGCCTTCAGGGAAGTACCTAGGTTTAATTTGTATATTTATTTAGGTTCTTATGTGTCCTATCTAGCCTTCACTTTCTTTCCTTTCCCTAACGAAGGCCTTGTGGCCGTAATGTTGGCTATTTTCTTTGTCTTTTGTCCTCGTAAGACGAATCACCTTTTTTCGATTTTTTTTTCACACCCATCCATATTTACGTTTTAACATTTTCTTTATGGCTATATTTATGCTCTTCTTTAGGCATATTTAACCATCTGTGACTTCCTGATTGTATTCAGTCCCTACTTGGGAGAAAGTAATCCTCTAATGAAACCTGTTGTGTGCGATGTTGAACCTAAACTAACTGCCCATCTCAGTGATTTTCTTATGACAAAAGTATTCATTGAAGATGAAGATGGTAAGTAGTATGTGCTTTTTTTACCAGCTCAGAAAGAACATCAGACCATTAGACTTGGTACTGTCTAAATAAACTTATTGTTTGCACACAAAACTTTATCAACTTTTTCCAGTTAGACAATAAAGTTTGTTCGTTCTATCTGATTCTGCTCTAAAGTTTGAGAGGGCAAAGAAAAAACCAAGTCATTCAATGTCAGACTGCTCAAGCATTTCATAAGTTCTAATTCTATGCCACCCCAGTCTGATTATGTTCAAATTATTGTCGTATTTACTGTATGGATGTTTTTTTTTTAAATTAGTGTTTTAAAAATAAACATACTTAATTTTTTATTGTAATTGGATAATGTAAATATATGTTGTTGTATTACCTTTATAATGTTGCATGCCTTTAAATAATGCTTAAAGTAACATGTGGGAATGAAAGGGTACAGAATGCAAGATGAGTGAGAAGGGAAGGGCAGAATGTTAGAGGGCCTGCGTGCCCAATTCTTAACCTTTTGACAGTACAGTTTTTTCATTCGTTCACCTAATGCAACATGCCTGAACAATAGTAATATTCTTTATTTGTGTTATCAGAGACCCCTGGGAACTGCACAGTGCAGACAAGACTTACTTACAAGTATTCTTCAGCCAAATTACAACCATTTTACATACGTTATAAGATATTTTCTCAAAAATCATTATGTTTACCACTTGTTTTAAAACATCACCAAATGGGGAAACAAAACATTGCCTTGGACAGAAAGAGTTAATATGTGATGTAAATCAGCAAATTTGCAACATTTTGGCATATCTGAGTTAGAGAAATTGTGAAAAACCATTGATTTGGCTAAAACTATCTTTTAAAATAAATATAAATTAAATATTAGCCAACACATTCTAAGAGTCTGCAGTGTTTATAAACCAGAGACATCTGTAATGTGGAGAAAGTATGGACACACATACAGTGTGGAGAATGTATGAAGATTTGTAGGGTGGAGAAAATGTGAACATCTATGTTGTGAGGAAAGTATGAACATATATGGCGTGGAGAAAGTAGGGAGATGTGGAGAAAGTATGGGCCATATATGGTGTGAAGAGGGTATGGAGATCCACAGGGTGGATAAAGTGTCGAGATCCACAAGGTGGAGAAAGTATGGAGATCTGTAGGGTCGAGAAAGTATAAGGATTCATAAGCTGGAGAAAATACGGAGGCCCTTAGGGTGGACTAGTACTTACTTAGTCGTTCTCCTTCTACAGGGAGGTGTAGAGGTTTGGAAGAGAGAGTGCCAGACTATCATATCGGTTGTCTTCCTCCTGGCCTGATTCCATTCTAGTCCTCGGTCCTTCAAAGATTGTCTAATGTTGTCCTCCCAGCGAACTCTGGGTCGTCCTAGAGGTCTGGATCCCTGGCTCTTTGTTTCTCATGCTTGTCGTGGTAGCTGATCTTCTCCCATTCTGCAGACATGGCCAAACCATCTTAGTTGGGACTGTTCTACTTGGGTCTGCAGGGGGTGGGATTTTAGGCCTTGTCTTATAGTCTGGCTGCGGACCATGTCTCTTCTTGTTACTTCAACCACCTTCCTCAGATACCTCATTTCTGAGGTTTGGATCTGGCTTTTGTGGGTTGTAGTCATTGCCCATGACTCGCATCCATATGTCAAGACTGGGACATAGGTGGAGCGGTATACAGCCATCTTCGTTTTCTAGTGGTTATCATTTCTGATTCTTGACCTTGCTCACCATCAAGGAGTTCTGAGAAATATTCTTTCCATCTTTTCATTACTTCCTTCGGGGCAGTAAAGCAATTTGCTTTGCTTGTCATTTATAAATTTGAGAGGGCATTGTTTTTCCTTCCTCATGTTCTTTAGGGTCTTATAGAACAATTTCTGGTTTTCTTGCGCATCTTTTTCTAGCTTTTCTCCAAATTCTTCCCAGGACTTCTGTTTTGCTGCTAGCTCCTTGTTCTTTGCTTCTGTTCTGAGTATCACATATTCTCTATATTTCTCTATTTGTCCTGCTGTGATTTTCGTTCCTAAGTATGGTTTCCATGCCATTTTCTTCCCTCTTATTTTCTCTTTGACTTCCTCTGTCCACCAAGGTGTCCTCTTTCTCTTGTTCCCAAGTCAGACTTCACCACATGCTTCTGCAGCAGCTGTCTTTATGATGTCCTTGAATTTATGCCAGAGGGTTTCCAAGCCATTAGGTTGTTCTTCTAGAGGGCAGTCCAAGAGGAATAAGATGGACTACATTTTCTACATTGGAAGATCTGGAATATGCAGATAACATTGCACTACTAGCACATTCACATCAACACATCCAGGAAAAGACGGAAAGACTTAATAAGTTTAGCCAGCAGGTGGGCTTGAACATCAATTTAAAGAAGTCAGAGGTCATGACGCTCAATGTGAGCAACCCTGAGCCCATATCAGTAAGGAATCAGCAACTGGTACAGACAGACACCTTCACATACCTAGGATGCATAGTAACACCAGACGGCGGGGCAGGCAAAGACATCAACATAAGAATGAATAAGGCAAGAACAACCTTTTTTAGCCTAAACAACATCTGGAAGTCCTCTCAATACAGCACAAGCACAAAATTAAGATTATATCAGAGCTGTGTGCTTTCTGTGCTTCTCTATGGTGCAGAATGCTGGAGAGTTACAGAGAAGGAAATATCAAAATTGCCTTCTTTTCACACAACATGCCTAAGAAAAATTCACCGAATCTTTTGGCCGAATACCATCACCAAACAAGATCTGCTTACTCGGAGCAAGCAAGAGGACATGCACACCATCATAGCTGGCAGACGCTGGAGCTGGGTTGGCCATGTCCTCAGAATAGACCCCGATGCCATCACAAGAACAGCTGTGCTTTGGACCCCTGAAGGAAAACGAAAGAGAGGCCGACCAAAAACAACCTGGCGGAGGACTGTGGAGGCTGAGATGCAAAGAATGAACCAGAGTTGGGGCACTGTACGAAGGATGGCCGCCGACCGAGCAAAGTGGAATCAATTTGTTGTTGCCCTACAAGACGCCACTAGGCGTGATGGCCACTGACTGCTTTGTCGGTCGGCGGCTAAGGATCAAAGAAGAAGAAGAAGGTTGTTCTTCTGTGTTTCTCACCGCTCTAGCAATAAGCCCCTGATATCTGGTCTTTATTTCTGGCTCTCTCACCTTGTAGGTCTTAATGCTCATTTCTCCTGTTTGTTTACTTGGTTTCTTGCATGATCTTCTTCTTCTTCTCGTTCGATGTTGTTTAGAAATGTCTACACAAGAAGTCCAGTTCTCTGGATGTATGTTGCTGTGGTTGAAAGTTCTTCAAGACTCCCAAACAGCTTTGTGTGGATGTGCGTCTCTGTGGGCCAATGTTCAGTTCGCAATTGACTAAACATGTGGCAGTCTTGCAGTATGTGTTCGGCTGTCTGTGCTGCCTGATCACACGTACATAGGGATGATGGGACCAATCTCAGTCTGTATAAGTGACTGTTCAGTCTGTTATGTCGTGTTCTGATACGGAAAAGGATCACCTGTTTTGCTCGATCAAGATAGTGATAGTTGTCTCTTTGTTGGTCAATTTTCTGATGGCCTTGATAATGGTCTTCTTTTCCTGGAATGTGATTGTTTGTTCTTTTTGTTCCTGTGTTGCTCCCTCTTTTGCTAACGTGTCTGCTCTCTCATTTCCTGGTATGCCACAGCGCGATGGTATCCACTGTAGCACTACCCTTCTTTTGATATTTACTTCGCATAGGACTTTCTTTAATTCTGGCAGTTTATCACTGTCGAGGGCTTGCAGAACTGACATTGCATCGGTAAGGAATACAACCTGCTGACATTGGCTTATTGTGTTATTTATTATTCCTGCAGCAATGCTTAAGGCCTGTACTTCAGCAGAGTAGTTTGAACAGAATATTCCAGTAGGTGAACAGGTGGATTCGTTTTCTTTGTCTGGATAGACCACATAAACTCCTGCGCCTCCATTCTTCACTGCTCTGGTTGCAGATCCATCAGTATATACTTGGATCCATGCTTCTCTGGGGTATATTTCTTCAATCATGTCACATGCTGCTATTTTCCTTTGAAGAGTATTGAGCTCTCCCATGGGGCAGGTGGTAGTTATGGAGGTCTTAATGCTGAAATTTGGATGTTGTTCCCATGGGGTTGGGAGGAGTGTGGGAGTTATTTCCTTAGTGATGTCTGGTAGTTCATCCTTGTATGTTCTAATTAGTTTTTTGGACCGATGCACAAAACTGCTTCTCTTCAACCTCCCACTGGCTAAATCTCTAAATATAGTTTTCATTGGATGTGCAGGCATGTTCTTGTACTTTTCTGCTTGGATCAGGGTCTTGGTGTCTCGTCTGTATAATAAAGGTGGAATAATGCCTGTGATTTTTTCCATTTCATTTATTGGTGTGGTCTTCATGGCATCCGTGATCAACCAAAGCGCTTGATTTTGTACCTTATCTAAGGCTTGTAGGTGTGATTTGGCTGCTGTAGACCATGCTGCTGATCCGTACTCTAATATAGGTCTTATTGCACCTGTATACACTTTCTTTAGTGTTGTTTCGTTAGCTCCCCAACTTTTGATCCAGCTATTTTTCTTAGTATGGCAAGTTTTCTTCTCGCTTTGGCCTCTGTTCTCTCGATGTGGTGCCTCCATGTCATTCTCTTATCTAATGTAATGCCCAAGTACACCGGTTCCTTGTCTGTTCGGACATATATATTTCCAAGTCGTATCTCTCCTGCTTTGTCTTTGTTGGAGAGCGTGAAAAGTGTTGTTGAGGATTTTTCAGCGTTGATCTGCACCATCCATTTCTCTGCCCATGCTGGTATGTTGTCTGCTGCCCTTTGTATTCGTTTATTAGCGATAGTTAGATGTTCTTCTACACACCACACTACCAAGTCGTCAGCGTATAGGGCAGCTCTCACACCTTGTGGCAGATCGTGGATGAGGTCATTGATGAACACAAGGAACAGGGTGGGAGACAATACTGAGCCTTGAGGAACTCCATGTTTTAGGAGGATTTTCTTGCTGTTGTGGCCTTCCATAGTGACTCTTGCTTTCCGATTGTGTAGGAATGACTGGATCCATTTTCTCATATTACCCTTGATTCCGTTCCTTTGCAGTTTTATTATTAACCCATCTTTCCATACTTTGTCAAAAGCTTTTTGGAGATCTATCCATATGGTAAAGACTTTTTTCTTCTCAGTGATGCGCAATACAAGACTCAACATGTCTCTTAGCCTCTCCTGCCCAAGTCTACCTCACCTACTCGTGGTGGATACCGTTATACCCAGTAATCTTGCCGAAGGTTGGGTATCAACCCCAGCGGGAGGCAAGATGGGACAGAAAACGAAGTAAAGGCAAAATCAAATCCCCCAGCCAGAGGGGGAGGCATGAGCACACTCTGCCTTAAGAAACAGGTGCTGAAGTCGGAGGCACCAGGCCAGGAGGCGCACCAGCAACCATGGTACCATGCAACCCGCCTTGGTCTAATATGTCTTGCATGATGTTGGGCAGTTCCTAGGTTGAGCGACTCTTTCAGTTGTTCTTTTGATTGTAAGAAGGTAGTGGTCTCTTCCAATCTCTGGCCCCCTCCAGACTCTAGCATCCCGGACATATTTGAATGAGCTCCTCCTAACAATATCTTCTCCATATCTTCCGATAACTCCACATTATCTAGCATGGTAATTTCCAACTCTGACATTGAAATCTCAGAGCATGATTATCTCATCTTGGCAGTCATCCACTGTCCTTTGAAGCAGCTCGAAGAATTCCTCCTTGACCTCTGCTCTCTCATCTTCATTTGGCCTATACACTATGACCAGGTTGACTATGGTTTCTCCTTCTTTTAGTTTTACAACCATAATGCGCTCCGAGACAAAGTTCCATCCCTTGGGGTGGACTAGTACAGACATTTTATTTTAGAGAAAGTATGGACATTATAGTTATGTGTAAAAGTGAGTTTATTCAAAGGGGTTTCTTTTATTCTTACAGAAGACATGGATGAGAATGTGAAAATTGAAGAGTTGCACAAGAGGAGGAACTTCCTAGCAAGTTTTTGTAAACTAGTTGTCTATAACATTGTCCACATCAGAGTTGCAGCTACCGTGTTCAAACATTACATGAAGGTATCTAGCAAGTTTTTGTAAACTAGTTGTCAGTAACATTGTCCACATCAAAGTTGCAGCTACTTGTTCAAACATTACATGGAGGTATCTAGCAAGTTTTTGTAAACTAGTTGTCAATAACATTGTCCACATCAGAGTTGCAGCTACCGTGTTCAAACATTACATGAAGGTATCTAGCAAGTTTTTGTAAACTAGTCGTCTATAACATTGTCCACATCAGAGTTGCAGCTACCGTGTTCAAACATTACATGAAGGTATCTAGTAGTTTTGTTCTTTTACTTTTTCATTTGATGAAAGCTGATTTTAGGCTGAGTAAATACATGCCTAGTCAAGCAGCAGTGAATAAATGTATGACCTACACCATTGATTGCTTGTGTAGAATAGAAGGATTGAAATTGTATGACAATATCAGTAAAGTGGAACTAGTGATAAGAACCAGACAACTGCCGTTGGAAAACGAGATGAGATAAGACACACACTGAGAAAACCCTCTATAGCATTTCCAGGCAGTCTTTGTTCTGGAATCCCCAGGGTAAGAGAGGTAGAAGGGGACCAAAGAACACATGGAGAAGAGAACTGGAGGCAGACATGAAGTAGATGAAGACATGGAAAAACCTTGAGCTGATGGCACGGGACAGAAAGACTTGGCATAAGTTTGTTGAAGGAATGTGCTCATTGGGGAGGTGAAGTGTGATGATGCTGATACACCATTCTCATAAAACAGTCTGAAGGGCCATATTAATAAATTTACTAATAGTTGGGAAAATAACAAACCAGTGTATGACCATATGTTCACGTGACCGTAAATCAATTAAAAAATTTTATTTTTTTAGACGTTATGTGGGTGTTACGTGTCTTTTATATGTGAATGTTAATATATAGTGACAGGATGGTTCCTGTGGCCAAGATCACTTCTAGGGTAGTAGACGTATCAGACACCGAAACAAGCCAGCATCAATTAGAATTATTTGAGCCACAATGGAAGAAGTGGATGGTATACATTTTTATTAATACTTCACGTTGCTCCAAATTCAATACAGTTCAGGCCAATATACAGTGGCATATAACATGCAGTCGTCGATATAACTTTAGGTAGTCAGTTCATGTCTGGAATGCTGTCCTTTTCATTCTCAATATTTTAAATATATATTCACACTCGACATTGAGAAGCTATACTCCCTGTAAATGCAGATAACTAGATACACCTCACAGAAGATCTTGATGTATTAGGAATGAAATAACTCAGTGATAGACACTTAAATTTAGGAGCTCAAACACATGCGTCCACTCGCCATGACACACAATGGTAGAAGACCTAGCAGACAATCTCCTCACTTCTGCATTTTTAGTTTCACATCTGCCAAACCATATCAGCATGATGTCACTTCCTGCATTAATAAGGGACTCTGCATAAAATAAACAAACAAGGAGCGCAGTCAAGCTATCTAAATATACCGACACAAACATTATGAATTTTAATCATAACATTACTCTTGCCATAGGGTAGGCAATTTAACACTAAAAGTGTGGTCCATGGTTAATACCAATACTTCAGACAAATTCCTTTTTAACAGCAATGTGAGGTGGCCATAGCTAATCTATGCACAGCAGCGATAAATCAGGAAATTCCTATCAGCATCAGCATTGTCAGCAAAATACGTTCATATATAGTGCAATGTTCCTTTGGTCAACACGTGAAGAAGTCAGTTAATAGGTATGTGGTAACCTCACAAGGTACCTGCATTTGTCGTGTTGTTAGGTGACAGTGAGTCTTTTACACAACGTGATAACACATCCGCGACCACATTTTGACTTCCCTTGATGGCTCGAATGTCATATTCAGAAGGTTGGAGCCCAAGTAATGCTCTGGCAGCCTTCTCATTACGAAATTTTGCAGTTTATAGATAGGTCAAGGCCCTCTGATCTGTCTCCAAGACAAAGTTTGCACCAATGAGGTAGCGTTGTAGTTTAGAAAAAACAATATACCACAGCGAGCAACTCTCGCTCTACGATAGGCTATTTTTGTTCAGTGGGTGTCAATTTACTTCTGACATACAGAATTGGATGTAGACAATCATCGAATTCCTGCATTAGTGTACTGCCACTTCCTGATCCAGGGGCGTCAACTCTAAGGATAAAAGGAAATCGAGTATCAGGCAATCTTAAAATTGGCGATTTTAAGAAATTGGCCTTTAATAAATTTAATGATACATCACATGAATGTGACCAAACATTCTCATTTTGAGAGTTCTTTCTTAATAACGAAGACAGAACTGAAGTAATTTCTGAAGCGATAGGTAATAATTTCCTATCTTCTTTGATCCTTAGTTGCCGACCGTCAAAGCAGTCAGTGGCCATTACGCCTGGTGGCGTCTTGTAGGGCAACAACAAATTGATTTCACTTTGCTCGGTCGGCGGCCATCCTTCGTACAGTGCCCCAACTTTGGTTCATTCTTTGCATCTCAGCCTTCACAATCCTACGCCAAGTTGCTTTTGGTCGGCCTCTCTTTCGTTTTCCTTCAGGGGTCCAAAGCACAGCTGTTCTTGTGATGGCATCGGGGTCTCTTCTGAGGACATGGCCAACCCAGCTCCAGCATCTGCCAGCTATGATGGTGTGCATGTCCTCTTGTTTGCTCCGAGTAAGCAGATCTTGGTTGGTGATGGTATTCGGCCAAAAGATTCGGAGAATTATTTTAGGCATGTTGTGTGAAAAGAGGACAATTTCGACATTTCCTTCTCCGTAACTCTCCAGCTCTCCGCACCATAGAGAAGCACAGAAAGCACACAGCTCTGATACAATCCTAATTTTGTTCTTGTGCTGTACTGAGAGGACTTCCAGATGTTGTTTAAACTAAAAAAGGCTGTTCTTGCTTTGTTCATTCTGTTGTTGATGTCTTTGCTTGCTCCGCCGTCTGGTGTTACTATGCATACTAGGTATGTGAAGGCATCTGTCTGTTCCAGTTGCTGATTCCTTACTGATATGGGCTCAGGGTTGCTCACATTGAGCGTCATGACCTCTGACTTCGTTAAATTGATGTTCAAGCCCACCTGCTGGCTAAACTTATTAAGTCTATCCATATTTTCCTGGATGTGTTGATATGAATGTACTAGTAGATCAATGTCATCTGCATATTCCAGATCTTCCAATGTAAAAAAGGTAGTCCATCTTATTCCTCTTGGACTGTCTTCTGGCGCATCACCCAATCTATGACTGCTAAAAATAGAATGGTTGATAAGGGGCATCACTGTCGTACTCCTGTCTTCATCTCAAAGGTTAGGTTGCTCTGCCCAACACTACACGTAAGCTGTCTTGGCCATTCTGAGGCTTTTATGATGAGGGAAGAGTTATTCTACACATCTCTGTTCTTTCTAAATCCTGCTTGTTCTTTCCTCAGTTTGTGGTCTACTGCTTTTGCAGTGCTGCTGAGAGAAGATCTCCCTACTTGGGCAATTTGACAATTATTCCTTTTCTCCACTCTGTTTGTATTGTCCCTGTTTTCCAGACTTGTGCAAATAGTGGTTCTAATAGTTCTGCTGCTAGCTCTGGGTCTGTCTTAAATAGCTCTGCATTTAAGTTATCATGGCCAGGAGCTTTTCCATTCTTTAACCCTTTGATTGCTGTGATGATTTCTTCTTTTCGTGGGATGTCTGTATTAACATCTAGATCATTTTCAGCCTCAGAAACATGCAATTATGTCTCTGGCGGTTCCTTATTCAGAGTTTCTCTGAAATGCTCTGCCCATCTTGTTTCCTGTCCCTCTGCTGTCGTGATGAGATTTCCATGCTTATCTCTTACTAATGTAATATTGTTTGCACCTCGTTTTCCGCTGATGAATTTAGTTATTTTGTATACTGTGCTTTGTTCATTTCTCAGTGCTGCCTCTTCTGCCTGTCTTGCAAGGTCATCCAGAAATGTCCTTTTGTTAGCACGGGTTTGACGTTTAACTTCCTTGTCCAGCTGACTGTACTGTTTACTATATATTGCCTTTAACCTGGGAGACTTAGCTTCTGTTTTCATTTCCTTTCTCTTTGCTATGGTGTTTAGTGTATCTGGTGTTATCCAGTCTTGGCTCTTTCTTTCCTGGAATCCCAAGCATGACTTGCTGCTTTCCTTGTATATTGTTGAGATGGTGTTGAATCTCTGGTCAACATCATCGGTCTCTGTTCTTTCCTGGCTTTTGATAATCTCATATCTTTTCTTTACATCGACCACGAAAGCTTTTCTGGTGATGGGATCCTTCAGTTTCGTGATGTTGTATCTTTTCTGTTTGACTGCAACTGGTCCAGCAGCTCTGAGATTCACTTTCAGTCTTGCTACTACTAGGTGATGATCACTTCCCACATCTGCGCCTCTTCTTACTTTTACGTCTTGTAGTGCATGTCTCCTTCTGCCATTGATCATTATGTGATCTATCTGGTTTCTGTCTCGTCCGTTTGGTGATTCCCATGTTAACTTGTGCACTTCCTTGTGTGGAAAAAGTGTTCCTCCAATGACCAGGTTGTTAATACTGCAGAAGCTTATTAATGTGTCCCCATTCTCATTTGCTGTTCCACTGTCGCATTTCTCCATTACTCTTTCGTTATAATTATTGTGTGCTCCCACTTTCGCATTTAGGTCTCCCATTACTATAATGAGATTGTACCTGGGTGTAGTTTCCATTTCTTTTTGTACCTGTTGATAGAACTCGTCCTTGATCTCTTCATCGCTGTCGTTTGTTGGTGCATAGCATTGTATAATTGTGGTGTTGGTGAACCTCCCTCTTAGTCTTGCTCTTATCATTCTGTTGTTGATGAGTTTCCATTCCAGTAAAGACTTTTCCATTCCTTTCTTCAGGATAATGGCTACACCTTCGTTGTGCTGACCATCCTCTCTGCCAAAATAAAATACTGTTTCCCCTATAGCTGTTTTCATTCTCCCCTTACCTGTCCATCTGCTCTCACTTATTCCCAGGATATGTATCTTGTAGTTCCTCATCTCTGCTGTGATTTGTCTCAGCTTTCCTGCCTCATTCATAGTTCTGACGTTCCAAAAACCAATTCTGGTTTCGTGTTTTGCGGTTGGGGCATCCATTTTCATGCCAGTGGCTTCCTTTCAGCTTTCACCACTGTCAGTCATACGAGCCTGAGACTCCGGATGTCCGTCCCGCATCAAAGTTTTTCCATTTACTGTTGTTTCCGTAACAAGTGCGATTTTTCACATAGACAGGGGTGTCGGCCCTGTGCTAAAACCACCAACCTGTAGGACCAGAGTACCAGCTTTTGTCTGACTCCTACCCACGCAGACCAGTCCAGCTTGGTTGAACCTACCAGGAGTAAATCTCCCACTGGCATAGCTCTGGGGATTGTCAGGGTACACAAGCTGCCATACCGCTACAAGGTATAGGTACCATTTATGGCAGAAGAATTTCCTATAGAATCCTACAAGACCTAAAAGACTGCGAACTTGTTTTTTTTGTCTTAGGAATTTCTAGTTTCAAGATCCTGGAGATAGTGGAATCCTCAGGCTTAAGAAAACCGCCTCCTACTTTATGACCAAGAAAAGAAATTTCTGTGAATCCTATTTTAGTTTTTGAAGGTCTAGCAGTAAGAGGATGGAGACGAAGAGTAGTCAATAAAGACTGAATTCCAAGA
Source organism: Oreohelix idahoensis (assembly GCA_024509875.1). Lineage (NCBI taxonomy): Eukaryota > Metazoa > Mollusca > Gastropoda > Stylommatophora > Oreohelicidae > Oreohelix > Oreohelix idahoensis. Next base: position 204,357 of record JAMPIV010010188.1, read on the forward strand.
ACATGTTCTTCCCAAGATTGATGGAAAAGGCAAATATCATCAATATAGGTAATTATGTCATCACGATTAGAGAAAATCATGCGAACAAAAGTCGCAAGAGCGTTAACGAGACCAAAAGACATAAAATTAAATTGGAACAATCCCTAAGGTGTAGCGAAAGCAGTATAAGGGAACTTGCCAATAACCTTTAGACAAATTAAATTTACTGAAAAAAGTAGCTGTAGATAGTATATCCAATAGAGAAGCTAACAAAGTCAGATTCAGCGTAGAAGATAGTATTAAAATCAATCAATCATCAATACCCTTTAGCTCCCCAAGGAGTATAGACCTTCAACAAACACATGCCAAGTCTTCCTGTCCTGTGCCATCTGCTCAAGTTCTTTCCATGTTTTCCTCATCATTTTCACCTCTGTTTCCAGTTCTCTTCTCCATGTGTTTTTTTGGTCTACCTCTGCCTCTCTTTACCTGTGGATTCCAGAACAAGGACTGCCTTGTAATGCTACCAACAGGTTTCCTCAATGTGTGTCCTATCCAACGCCAACTATATAGCAAACAGTACAGTCAGCTGGACAAGGAAGTTAAACACCAAACAACCCGAGCCAACAAAAGGAATTTCCTAGACGATCTTGCAAGACAGGCAGAAGAGGCAGCACTGAGAAATGAACAAAGCACAGTATACAAAATAACTAAATTCATCAGCGGAAAACGAGGTGCAAACAATATTACATTAGTAAGAGAAAAGCAAGGAAATTTCATCACAACAGCAGAGGGACAGGAAACAAGATGGGCAGAGCACTTCAGAGAAACTCTGAAAAAGGAACCACCAGAGACACAATTGAATGTTCCTGAGGCTGAAAACGATCTAGATTTTTTTTTTTTTGGTTTTTTTTCTCGTACGCCCGCTAATACTCGAGGCGAAATCTCAGGTTATTGTTAATGTCTAACCTGACATTGATTTTACGTGAGTATCCCTTTATTTCTTGTACAGAGACAGGTGTCCCTCGCCATTCAGGCAAATACTCGCCGATTTCGGAGGTACCCATTACAGCTGGGTCGGCTCAGGAGCCGCCAGTCCCTGGTCGACGACACTCCTTCAAATGTCCTCGCCAGGTCTCGAGTTAATCCAGTCCAAATCCCGGTCGGCGAAAAATTCTCACATGCCGTCGCCCGGGTTTGATCCTGTATCACCCGGTCGCCAGAGCGGTGTTGTAACCACTACGCTAGCGATCTAGATGTAAATACAGACATTCCACGAAAAGAAGAAATCATCACAGCAATCAAAGGGTTAAAGAATGGAAAAGCTCCTGGCCATGATAACTTAAATGCAGAGCTATTTAAGACATACCCAGAGCTAGCAGCAGAACTATTAGAACCACTATTTGCACAAGTCTGGAAAACAGGGACAACACCATCAGAGTGGAACAAAGGAATCATTGTCAAATTGCCCAAGAAGGGAGATCTTGCAGACTGCAATAATTGGAGAGGAATCACCCTTCTCTCAGTTCCCAGCAAAATACTAGGCAGGATAATTATACAGAGAATCTCAAAAGCAGTAGACCACAAACTGAGGAAAGAACAAGCAGGATTTAGAAAGAACAGAAGATGTGTAGATCACATATTTACACTCAGGAACATTATAGAGCAGTGCTCAGAATGGCAAAGACAGCTGTACATTAATTTTGTTGATTTTGAAAAGGCTTTTGACAGCATACATAGGGACAGTTTATGGAAAATACTGAGGGCTTATGGAATTCTGCTAAGCTGCATAGGGTCAATCATAAAAAGCCTCTATGCCAACTTCACGTGTAGTGTTGGGCAGAGCAACCTAACCTTTGAGGTGAAGACAGGAGTACGACAGGGATGCCCCTTATCAACCACTCTATTTTTAACAGTCATAGACTGGGTGATGCTCCAGACAACAGTGGGCAGTCTAAGAGGAATAAGATGGACTACATTTTCTATATTGGAAGATCTGGAATATGCAGATGACATTGCACTACTAGCACATTCACATCAACACATCCAGGAAAAAACGGAAAGACTTAATAAGTATAGCCAGCAGGTGGGCTTAAACATCAATTTAAAGACGTCAGAGGTCATGACGCTCAATGGGAGCAACCCTGAGCCCATATCAGTAAGGAATCAGCAACTGGTACAGACAGACACCTTCACATACCTAGGATGCATAGTAACACCAGATGGCGGGGCAGGCAAAGACATCAACATCAGAATGAATAAAGCAAGAACAGCCTTTTTTAGCCTAAACAACATCTGGAAGCCCTCTCAATACAGCACAAGCACAAAATTAAGATTATATCAGAGCTGTGTGCTCTCCGTGCTTCTCTATGGTGTGGAATGCTGGAGAGTTACAGAGAAGGAAATGTCGAAATTGTCCTCTTTTCACACAACATGCCTAAGAAAAATTCACCGAATCTTTTGGCCGAATACCATTACCAACCAAGATCTGCTTACTCGGAGCAAGCAAGAGGACATGCACACCATCATAGCTGGCAGACGCTGGAGTTGGGTTGGCCATGTCCTCAGAAGAGACCCCGATGCCATCACAAGAACAGCTATGCTTTGGACCCCTGAAGGAAAACAAAAGAGAGGCTGACCAAAAACAACCTGGCGGAGGACTGTGGAGGCTGAGATGCAAAGAATGAACCAGAGTTGGGGCACTGTACGAAGGATGGCCACCGATCGAGCAAAGTGGAATCAATTTGTTTTTGCCCTACAAGACGCCACTAGGCGTGATGGCCACTGACTGCTTTGATAGTCGGCGGCTAAGGATCAAAGAAGAAGAAGGCTATCTGGTCTGTTCAGGATCTATTTTGTCAAAAATCTGCTTGTTCATCTCTCAGTTGCTTGTCTCTGGACTCTTTTAATCTCTCAAGGATGATTCTGTTTAATGCTTTGGCTGGCACTGATAGTAACATTATTCCTCTATAATTTGTGCACTCTTTGTAAAATTCCCTTCTTAAGCAACTTGACCAGATAATCTTCCTTCCATTCTGCTGGTATTTCCGCTCTCTCCCAGACTTTGCCAAGTAGTTTGTATAATATCTCTGTAGAGGTACCAATATCTGTTTTGATGGCCTCTGCTGGAATGCAATCTGGACCAGCTGCTTTTCCATTTTTCAGAAGCTTTATGGCTTTCTTTATTTCTTCTCTACTTGGTCGTTCACAGCTAATTTGTAGCTCCTCTTCTGCTGGCTGGATGTCTGGGGGATTAGTTGGAGATGGTCTATTGAGAAGTTCCTCAAAATGTTCTGTCCATCTCTTCTTTTGTTCTTGTATATTACTAAGCAATTTTCCATTCTTATCTTTTATTAGGCCATTTGCTTGCTTATATTTTCCTGTTAGCTTCTTTGTGTTGTTGTACAGGTCCCTCATATTTCCTTTTGCTGCAGCTTACTCTGCTTCCTTTGCCAAATCATCAATATATTTCATCTTGTCTCTTTTGATGTTTCTTCTTACTTCTTTGTTTGCTTCTATGTACACTTCATGAGCATTGGCTTTGGAGCTTCTGGTTTTGCTTCTGTTTAAATCTGCTTTCTTGTTTTTCCTGTCTTCTATCTTTCTAATGGTTTCTGTTGTTATCCATGCTTTGTGCTGAGGTTCTCTTTTTCTCAGTACTTCTTCACGTCTCGTTCCATATATTTTTTACTTGTTGCCAGTGGTCTTCCATATCTGTTTCATCTTCCAGCTGTTCGAGTACTTTGTATTTGTTGGATACTGTGATTGAAAATTTTTCTCTTATTTCCTGATTTCTTAGATATCCCACATTATACTGTTGTCTATAGCTATATGCTGTTGTAAATTTCTTGAGTTTTAATGTTGTTTTAGCCAACAGAAGATGGTGGTCTGATACAACATCTCCTCCTCTTCATACTTTCACATCATGCAGTGAGGACCTAAACTTCTTGCTTATGCATATGTGATCAATCTGATTCTCAGTTCTGTGGTCTGGTGATATCCATGTTGCATTATGTATTCTTTTATGCGGAAATATGCTTCCTCCTATAGCTAGTTGATTTGAAGCACAGAAGTTTGCTAATAGTTACCCATTCTCATTCATCATACTTAATCCCTGCTTTCCCATGATTTCTTCAAAGCCAGTGTTGTTTGTTCCTATTTTTGCATTTAGGTCCCCCATCATAATTGTGATGTCCTTCCTTTTCTTATTGTCCAAGACACTTTGTAGTCTAGTGTAAAAGTCATCTTTCACAGATTCTTCTTTATCGTTTGTTGGTGCATAACACTGAATGATGTTTATATTTACTTTCTTTTTGGCTAATTTAAACCTTGCTCTTATAATTTGGGGTCCCATTGCTTCCCATTCTATAAGTGCCTTCTGTGCTTCCTTGGACAGCATTAGAGCTACCCGTTCACTGTAGTGGGCTCTTTCCTCCTCATGTCCTGAGGACAACACCATTTCTCCTGTGATAATCTTCTCTTCTCTATGCCTTGCCACCGTGTCTCACAGAGACCCAGGATATCAATCCTGTAATTTGTCATTTCTGCTGCTACTTGTGCAGCTTTCCCTTGATCACACAGAGTGCGAACATTCTAGGTGCCAATCCTGGAGATTTTCCTAGACGAAACAAAAGTTAGTCTTCAACCCAGACTCCTTTCGGCTTTCTCTAGGCCGCTTCATTCGCCTCCTTTCCAGAAGACCTTCTTCTATCTTGAGCGGCTGATTTGATTTATATTCTTTATTTAACTTGTCCATATTTGTTGAAGTTTTTTACGGGATAAGGTAACCAGCCCTCATGCCCAATCCTCTTTAGTTGCTTTTTACGACATGCCTGGTAGTGTACAGTGTTACTATTCTTTGCTCCCCTTTCGGGCCCTGGTAACACACGGGTGAGTATTAAAATAATCAAAGTATAGCTAGATTTCAGACACGATTTTTCAAGCTCTCAATTGTACAATGTTATGCACCAACTAACGACGCTCTTGATACCACAAAAGATGACTTCTATGAAGCACTTCTAAGTACCATCAACACAATACCCAAGCATGACATAACAGCAGTCATGGGTGATTTTAACGCCAAAGTAGGTGACAACAACGATGGAGTACAAAGATATCTCGGTACTCATGGCATAGGCTGTATGAATCAAAATGGCGAAAGACTTCTAGAACTTTGTGAAATATCAAACCTCGTTGTGGCAGACACCATCTTTCCACATAAGAATATCCACAAGATAACATGGAATTCACCTGATGGCAGAACTAAGAACCAGATAGATCACTTCTGCATAAGCGCTAAATTTCGCTCATCAGTTCAAGACGTCAGAGCATACAGAGGTGCAGAGATCGGAAGCGATCATAACCTCTGCATAGCTAAAATGAGAATTAAACTGAAGAAGTTATACCAACCGAATAAAAATAGAAGAATAGATGTACACAGACTGCAATCAAATGATATAAAGAAGGAATATAATGTCAAAATGAACAACTATTTCGATGCTTTAGGCAAAATTGACAACGATATCACCACCAAGACAATCGATACTAAATGGGAACAACTGAGAACAGCAATGACAGAAGCAGCTGTAGCGACCACCGGATACCTAGTACATAAAAAGAAAAAATGGATGAGAGAAGATACTTGGGATAAAATACAAGAAAGGAAAACAGCAAAACTTAAACTACTAGCGGCAAGTACACATAATGCAGTTGAATCTTGCAAACTAACTTATAACTTGTTAAATAAAGAAGTGAAGACAAAAACTCGAAGAGATAAAAGACATTTCATCAATGAACTGGCCGTAGAAGCTGAAAATGCTGCAAGAACTGGTAATAGTAGGTGCCTTTATCAAATTACAAAACAACTATGTCACCAGCCTACTGCTATGGAAACACCTGTTAAAGGTAAATTAGGGAATTCAATACCAACAGAAAAAGAACAAATGAAGAGATGGGCTGAGCACTTCATGGAGGTGCTAAACAGACCACCACCAACAGTAACACCTGATTTTAATAATGAAACACCCACAACCACCTTGCCAATAACTTGCGATGAATTCACGCTGGACGAGATCAAACAAGCCGTTAAAAGATTAAAAAATTTTAAAGCTGCTGGAGTTGACGAAATTTCAGGGGAAATGATTAAAGCAGTTAATGACAACAACCTCTTGAGAATTTTAGATATTATAAATGAAGTATGGAGAGAAGAACAACCACCACAACAATGGAAAGACAGTATTATTGTAAAGTTACCGAAGAAAGGTGATCTATCAGACTGTAATAACTGGCGTGGTATATCTCTATTATCAGTACCTGGAAAATTATTATGTTGCATGATGTTAGAAAGACTTAAATTGCATGCTGACGAAAAGATCAGAGAAGAACAAGCGGGTTTCAGGCCGAAACGATCATGTATTGATCAAATATTCACACTAAGAACAATTATAGAAGAATCAGTGGAAAGGCAATCGCCACTTATTATCACCTTCGTCGATTTTCAAAAAGCCTTTGATAGTCTACACCGCCCATCATTGTGGAAGATACTTACAATCTATGGTTTTCCAACAAAATATGTGAATATAATCAAAGCGCTATATAACAATGCAAGATGTTGTGTTAGAACAAATAAAGGGAATACAGAATGGTTTACAGTAGAAACAGGGGTGAAACAAGGCTGTATTATGTCACCACTACTTTTTGGAATAGCTATTGATTGGGTTATGAGAAACTATACCCACAATGAACAATTGGGTATAAAATGGACAAATGGAAAATTCCTGGGGGACCTGGATTTCGCAGATGATGTAGCATTCTTAAGTTCAACACCAAGACAATCCCAAGAAGCAGTAAATAATTTGTGTCATCTCTCGGTTAAAATTGGTCTCCAAATAAATGCCTCTAAAACTAAAGCTATGAACTTTTCTAACGAGACCTTTGATATCATCTTGAACGGGGAAAAAACTACAGAAAGTTGAAAGTTTCAATTATTTAGGCAGTAAAATGACTCAGGATGGTGACACAACAAGAGAAATCCATACTAGAATTGCTTTGGCAGCTAGCGCCTTCAATAGATTATCTAACATTTGGAAATTACGATCATTGAATATACATACCAAGCTTCGTCTGTTTAATTCAAATGTTATCTCAGTGTTAACATACGGCTGTGAGAGTTGGAAAATAACAAAATCATTGGAGAACAAGCTGAATACATTCGAGAACAAATGTCTTAGAAAACTCATGAACATCAGTTGGAAAGAATTCAAGACTAATCGACAAATAAGAGAAGACTCTAGGCAGAAATATGTCTCCGACTATATAAGGAAAAGACGATGGTCATATATCGGTCATGTCCTACGAATGCAAAACAACAGAATACCACTACAGGCGCTCACTTGGGTTCCTGAGGGTAAGCGGAAAAAAAGGAAGACCAAAAGAAACACTCAGAGAACAATAATAAGAGAAGGAAGAACGTTGGGCCTAAATAATGTGCAAGAGCTAAGAGGAGTGGCGTCACAACGAACAACCTGGAGAGCACTGGTTTCTGCCTTATGCGCCGTGTTTGGCGCTTAAAGAATTTATTATTATTATAGTCTCAAGATGTTTGCATTCTACATAACAATGACCATTAAAATGTACAACATTATTAGCCCCATCATAAGTACCAATAGGAAACAAGACCTCCGGCACATGAGTAGTGGGAAGAAAACATTCACGTCCCTGTATAGGAACAAGTATGAAGTTATTCTGTTCTATAAGTGGTGTAATACGACCTGAAGAAAGAAATAATATTGTTAAAACCACCACACTACTCAATGTAGTGACTAGCACATACCACATGAAATCATGGTATGTCAGTATCTGAAAGAAAAAAGCTGAAGTAATATCAATATCCATGAAGTTCCTACATGAAAAGGAAAAATCATATAGTAAAAAGACAATGGAAAAAAGGAAAACAAACAGCCAAATATACAGTTTTGACTGAAGAGTATACAACCAAACTAAACTTGACATCCGATTAACTTCGACATCAACAATGCCAGGTATCACATCATCAGTGATGGATGTGGTTGGTCCCTTATCAGCAACATTGTCATCAACAATGCTAGGTATCACATCATCCATGATGGATGTGGTTGTTCCCATATCAGCAGCAACCAGTGATTCACTCGAGTCAAAATAGACATCTGATGATTCCTCAATAGTTTTGAAATCATCAAGGGACTCCTCAGTGATGGCAGGAAGAAATTTTGTATTATCATCATCTCATCTCAACCTGTAACCTGTCATGGGTCGTAGGGGTGCCATGGTGGAAGCATCAGCAGACAGGGTCCTCCACTGCTCTCTATCCTCAGCAATGCGTACAAGTGTGGAAAAACCGTGCCCTGCCCATTCTTTTATGTTATCAGCCCAGGATTTTCTTTGCCTTCCTCTTCTCCATTTACCTTCGACTGTTCCCTGGAGGATCATTTTTGAAAGGGAGTCATGACGAGTTACATGCCCAAACCAGGCAAGCTTTCGACGTTTCACTGCTGACAAAAGTGGTTCTTTGTGGCCTGCATAGGTGTTTATTTTCTCTCTAACATAGACATTTGTTTTGTGCTCTTTGTAGCAAATGCGCAATATTCTTCTATAACATTTATACTCGAAAGCCTGAATCCTTCGCTCTATATCTGCAGTGAGTATCATCATCACTCAAAACAGTGTTACTCCGAGTCTAATAATGCATGCACATGCCTAAGAGTCTGCGCTCTGGTAGTATCAACCCTGGCATTATATACATGTTGTTGTTCCCATCTCAAAATATCATCATTAGTGCATTCATGATGCCCAGGGATATTCCCTAAAATTATCCCAGCGACTGGTTTTGACAACAGACATACTAGAGTCCTGTCTGTAAAATAAGGGATGTCTAAAAATACTTCTGCAGTTGGATAATACTCATCTGTGTCCCCGAATGTAATGCACTGGACTTCTTCGCTTGTGTAATCAGCAGGGTCCACTAATGGTCTTCGAACCCACACAGTGGCGGATCCAGTGTTCCTGAGCACTGAAACAAGTTGGTTGTTTACAAAACCCCTATCGAATACCACTGATCCTGTCCCATTATAAGAAGACGTCACTGGCAAAGGGTGTCCACACCGGAGCCTAGGAACTCCCTGTAGCTGAAACTGAATCACATTCAGAACAATTAGTACTATTGGATAAGTCACACTACATGCATTTGCACAAGAAACAACATTGGTATTTTGGACTGTATGTATCATTGTCACTTTGATGCATAACTGCATTGGAACGTTCAGGATTTCTAGAACGTCAAAAGTTATTGTTCTGTTGAGAACCTCTGTTGTTGTAATTATTTGATGCTACTGGCAATGAATCCTTTATGTTATTCTTGCTAAGATTTCTTCCAGGATATGCAATTTGGTATTGCCGTCCAAGATTTTCTACAGCAGCCAACGTTTCAGGCTTTCTCTCTTGCAAAAAGGACAAAAAGTCACCAGTGATTGAAGACAGCACTTTGTCTCTTAAAATTAAGTCAGCCCCCCCCCCCTCCCCCCCCCTTTCAAAAGTTTTATCAATTTTTGACAAATCAACCCATCTAGAAAAGCAAAGTTTAATTGATGAAACAAATTCAGAAAAATACTTAGCTGACTCTGGCAACAATGATTTCAGTTTCAATCTGTAACCATTTTCCTCCAGTTGATACTTTTTTTAAACAATAAAACCTTCACAGCATCATAATCATTTCTAGTATGATCATCCATGGTGCAGACTGAAGTAAGAGCCTCACCCACCAATAAACTCATCATCCTGCTAGGCCATGTAGCTCTATCAATTTAAACTCCTGGCAACATGTCTCATACCTATTTAAAAAGCGTGAAATATTGTCTATATTAGAATTAAATTTGGGCAAATTTAGTTTAAAAGTAGATGCATGGTCTTTTTTTCCAGCCTCGTCGCCTGCTGGATTAGCCTGTTTATGTTGAAATCTTAATTTTCCCAACTCAATTTCTGCCATTCTTTGAGCATAGGCCAGTTCTGCTTGAGCATGTGCTAACCTTGTCGCCTCAAGTTCTTGTTGATGTGCTAATCTTTTCTCCTCAAGCTCTTGTTGTGTCTTTATTTCTGCTTGAGCATGTGCTAATGTTTTTTCCTCAAGTTCTTGTTGGTGTGCTAATCTTTTCTCCTCAAGTGCCATTTCTTCCTGTCTTCTCTTCTCAGCTAATTCTTCCTTTCTCTCTTCTTCTCAGCTAAATCTTCTTCTCTCCTCTTCTCAGCTAATTCTTCTTCTCAGCTAATTCTTCATCTCTCTTCTTCCTAGCCAAGATTCTTTCATCTCTTACCACGTCTTCTTACCTCTTTATTTCCTTTGCATGCTTAGTTAAAGCAAATGTTTTTAAAGCCTCACCCTCCATACCAAATTCCTTTCCAAGCTTGGTAAAATATTTCACTGTAGCCATAATTCACTATAACTGTGACTCCAAATTGTCCAATAATAATTTAAATAATATATATTTAATAAGTGAGCAATATTAGCAACAATTATTTCACCTGTCAATATCAATCAACTGCATGAAATTATAGATGTTATTTTAGGAGCAACAAAATTAGAGATACCAACAAGATTTCAGCATAACAGTAGAAATAGCCAACCCAAGAAAATACTAATGAATAAACCAAGGCAGAAATGTATGAAATGTAGAAAAATGAAAAACATTTGGCTGTACCACACTTATGACAATACAAGCGCAATTTCACAACATATAATACATCTAATAAATGAATGATAGTAAGATTAGATGAACAAATTTACAGACAATAATGGAGAATAAACCAAATAAAATACAATGAAAGTGACAACAAATACAAATCTACAAAATTACAGAACCATCACAACTAGACAATTAATGAATCTGGTTAATTCGCTCAAGGCCGTAACACACAGCTATGTTCGCCGGCCCCTTAAGTTGAAAAAATCAGATGCAAAAACCTACGAATTTACGACCGTCAGTGAGGTATAATGAATTCATAGGTCCCACCAACCAACCCGCTGTAAAGTATTTATTTCAGGTGTGGAAGTGAATGTTAGTAGAATGAGCGTGTCGTATTATCCTGGACAGTACCAAGTTGTAGTGAATATTTAAATCACTAGCGTGAGGTGCTGTCAGGGTTTACTGTAACAATCACTCACTGAAACAGCATACATATATTCAGTTGTGTAGTACTAGAATATTGCTGTGGAATGATGATGTGGTGGATGTGTGTGTAGGCGAATGTGTTGTTGGGTTCTGACCAGCTTCACACAGAACCCACTCTCATCCACATGCAGAGGTCAGTGAAGTAGGGAACTGCTGTTGACGTTTCATTACATTTATTGCACGACATACGATAGTATTATGGACGACACAGTCAATGGCAGTATAATCATGGAACATATGATGATGGTAAGCACTTGCATAATCACGGATGTATGGAGCCAACAATGATGGCCTGTCAATCCACTTTCTGTTTCTATATACTACAAAAGTTCTGGTACCCTGACAGAACCCCTGTACAAAATATACTGCACAGGACAAGGCGGTTTAATGGCTTAACCAAAAGGCTAAGACATCAGCTGGCGTCTCTTGCCAAACACTTCTACTCCTGAAGAACAAAGGCCGTGAGCACGGACCTTTATGGCGACAGCATTAGGCCGCAAGTAGCGGGCCTCACGTAACAGGTGCCTTATCGTGTGATATCATTATTTCGTGTATCAATTCCTGCCACTCCCACCGTCTGAATGGCGGGTTACTCAAAATGATAATTCTCCATTGGGCTATTCAAGTACAAAAGACACTTGGTCTTGGTTCCCGTTCTCAAGAACCCAAGTTGGGGCTCTATATAATAAATCAGCTGTGAGCTCTGTTCAAGATGGCTTCTAAAGGTAATCGAAATGTAGTAAAATTGACTTCATTACCTTATTTTAGAATCCTATATCACACTTAACACTACACTGCCATTCCTGGCATATAGAATTCACATGGGGAAGGAAAGATGACATCTTAGTCATACACAGAACCTCCAGATCCTCGAAAAATGGCTAGGAAAACTTATCGGACCTCTCTCCGATCAGAACACCCAGGATACACTTCCAAGACGGAAGTTTTTTGATCTCGCGCCTAAACCCGGCGCATGCCCAGAAAGGCACAGATCTAAGCGAACTCAGACAACACGATTAGTCAGCATAAGACAAGGGAAGATAGCCAGGAATTAAACCTGTCACTAACATAAATCCCCAGTTCCCTTTTCTTAGACCGTCAAAATAATTAAGAGGTTGATGTCTTTAAACATCTATGCAAAATAGACTCAAAAGATGTATATAGAGAAATCAAATTAGCATAGAAATCTCTCAAAAGATTAATGTGAAAAAAATTAATTCTTATCCAATAGATGAATATTACATAATTTACAAATTTTTTCAACATCAGTATACATTCCAATTAACCGGTGTTGATCTCAGCAGCCTTGTCCGGAGGATGCTTGTATGATCAAAAGAGTAGCCTGCAAGTTACACTGCATCAAGATAGTCTGTACCGGCACTCTCGGACAACGTAGTGGTTTGCTGAGAACAATCCAAATAACACAATTCTTAGAATGTTATAATGTACCGTAGTCACTTATTACATTTATAACAATTAAATGTGGCCTTATTAATTTTCGACCTTTATATTGTGTCAACCAAACCTTCTCTGTTATACCAAGAACAGCAACAGAGAAAGCACAATAAATTCATAACACTGAATTTAAGTAAAGTGTAACAACTGTTCTAGTAGTATGTTATTGTAAGATACAGACTTAAGTCTAGTTCTATATCATGAGATCTAGACATGAGAGTTAAGTAGATTCATGTGGGCATCGCGAAAATATGTCTGCCATCACATTATCTGAACCACGGATAGCTCGTACCGTAAAATGAAAAGGTTGAAGAGCAATAGCATATCGCGTGGATCTTGAGCTCTTCAAATCCTTACTCTGCATAGCTGTGAGAGCTTTTTGGTCCGTTTCTACTATGAAATGTGCACCGAGAAGGAATCTTTGCAGTTTAGGTATCGCCCAGACCATAGCCAACAATTCTCGGTCTAGAACGGAATAATTCCTCTCTGCCGCATTCAGTTTCCTAGAGACGTACATTACTGGATGCAGAGTGTCTGAATACTCTTGTATCAGTGCCGCCCCTATCCCTGTTGATGAGGCGTCACTACGAAGAACAAACGTCTTCTCAGCTATAGGTAGTCTTAAGATAGGAGGAGATGAAAATAAAGACTTAATCTGATCCAATGAAGATTGGCATTCTTGTGACCAGCGCACCACATTAGGAGACCCTTTCTTCAATAGGGTTGAGAGTGGTGCCGTAATAGATGAAAGATTCGGAATGAATCGTCCGTAGAACTGTATTAGACCTAAGAGACTACGGATCTGTTTCTTAGTCTTAGGAATAGTGATGTTGAGTATCTTATACGTGTTGTGGTCCTCTGTCTTCAAGAGACCATGTCCAACATGGTGTCCAAGAAAAGAAATTTCACCAAATCCAACATACGCTTTTGATGGTTTACCTGTCAAGTTATGCTCGCGCAGAGTAGACAGCAGTTCACATAACCCCAAATAGTGATCTTCCCAAGAATCACTAAAGAGACCGATATCGTGCAAGTATGCTATAACATTTGAACAATGTGAAAGAATACGACGCATCATGCGTACGAATGTAGCAGGGGCATTCATTAGGCCAAAAGGCATGAAGTTCCATTGGAACAAGCCCCTGGGTGTAAAGAAAGCAGTGAGATGTTTGGCACGTTCAGTCAGTGGAACTTGCCAATATCCTTTACTCAAGTCTAGTTTGGTGAAGAACCGAGAGTTAGAAAGTTTAGTAAGTAGCTCATCCAATAGCGGCATAGGCTCTGCATCGAACTTCGTTACCTGATTTAGTTTACGGTAATCGACGCAAAGGCGTATGTTATTGTCTTTCTTACGAACAATAACCATAGACGATGAGTATGCCGAATTGGATGGTTCAATTATCCCTAACTGTATCATTTCATCCAATTCTTTCTCGACCTGTGTTTGGAAATGAATAGGGATAGGGTAAGGTCTGACCCTGATAGGAGTATGGTCAGTTAGTATTATGTCATGCTTAATGACCGATGTATGTCCAGGGATGTCCGTGAGAACATCCTGAAATTCTCGTAAAGTAGAATAGAGTTGTAGACGTTCCCCAGTAGACAATTTTGGAGAAATAGAAACGTTTTCCCATGATTCAGAAGAATGAAGTGGAATCATTGAAAGAGGAAGATTAACGTCCGAGAAAGTAGATTCCTCATCCTGTATAACTGACAGCGATGAGTAACAACCCTGAGGGACAGGAGTGTCGTCCGTCGCTCGAAAGATAGGTTGCAAGAACTCTGGACGTTCAAAAAATTCCGTAAGCATATGATGATGGTAAGCACTTGCATAATCACAGATGTATGGAGCCAACAATGATGGCCTGTCAATCCACTTTCTGCTTCTATATATACTAGAAAAGTTCTGGTACCCTGACAGAACCCCTGTCAGGTACCCCTGTACAAAATATACCGCACGGGACAAGGCGGTTTAATGGCTTAACCAAAAGGCTAAGACTTCAGCTGGCGTCTCATGCCAAACACTTCTACTCCTGAAGAACAAAGGCCGTGAGCAGGGACCTTTATGGCAACAGCATTAGGCCGCAAGTAGCGGGCCTCACGTAACAGGTACCTTATCGTGTGATATCATTATTTCGTGTATCAATTCCTGCCACTCCCACCGTCTGAATGGCGGGTTACTCAAAATGGTAATTCTCCTATGGGCTATTCAAGTACAAAAGACACTTGGTCTTGGTTCCCGTTCTCAAGAACCCAAGATGGGGCTCTATATAATAAATCAGCTGTGAGCTCTGTTCAAGATGGCTTCTAAAGGTAATCGAAATGTAGTAAAATTGACTTCATTACCTTATTTTAGAATCCTATATCACACTTAACACTACACTGCCATTCCTGGCATATAGAATTCACATGGGGAAGGAAAGATGACATCTTAGTCATACACAGAACCTCCAGATCCCCGAAAAACGGCTAGGAAAACTTATCGGACCTCTCTCCGATCAGAACGCCCAGGATACACTTCCAAGACGGAAGTTTTTTGGTCTCGCGCCTAAACCCAACGCATGCCCAGAAAGGCACAGACCTAAGCGAACTCAAACAAGATGATTAGTCAGCATAAGACAAGGGAAGATAACCAGGAATTAAACCTGTCACTAACATAAATCCCCAGTTCCCTTTTCTTAGACCGTCAAAATAATTAAGAGGTTGATGTCTTTAAACATCTATGCAAAATAGACATTAACACCCGCCTATCACACAAACATGTAGATACAGATAGACATAGAACATATAATAAAAAAGAATCCTGTCAAAAGATATTCTTCAAGCCTCACACTACATGAATCAATAAATTTACTTATCTGTTTTTTCATGCAAAAAATCCTCTTGGCATCAACCTCTGCCTCAGGAAATGACGATTCAAATACAGTGCAGTGAATAGAGTTAGACCTCTAACTCCGGCCTGCAGCCGACCAACACCGCCATCTTGAAAAATATTCTGCACATACAAAAATGTAGTCCACCGACTTGAAAAATTGTTGAACCATCACTTGAAGATACTTTGTTCCAGATCCCAGCTTGAGGCTCCCATTTTCAGCTGTTACGCGTCTTTTTATATGTGAATGTTAATATATAGTGACAGGATGGTTCCTGTGGCCAAGATCACTTCTAGGATAGTAGACGTATCAGACACCAAAACAAGCCAACATCAATTAGAATTATTTGAGCCACAGTATTAATACTTCTCGCTGCTCCAAATTCAATACAGTTCAGGCCAAAATACAATGGCATATAATATGCAGTCGTCGATATAACTTTAGGCAGTCCGTTCATGTCTGGAACACTGTCTTTCATTCTCAATATTTTTAATACATATTCACACTCGACATTGAGAAGCTATACTCCCTGTAAATGCAGATAACTAGATACACTCACAGAAGGTCTTGATGTATTAGTAATGAAATAACTCAGTGATAGACACTTAAATTTAGGAGCTCAAACACATGCATCCACTTGCTATGACACACAATGGTAGAAGACCTAACAGACAATCTCCTCACTTCTGCATTTTCAGTTTCACATCTGCCAAACCGTATCGGCATGACGTCACTTCCTGTATTAATAAGTGACTCCATATAAAATAAACAAACAAGGAGCCCAGTCGAGCTATCTAATATACTGACACAATCGTTATGAATTTTAATCATAACAGTAGGTGTATGTGTGTGTGAGAAAGAGAGAGAGAGTAAATAAGTTGTTTTAATGTGAAAAGTATTGTACTTTCTATTTTTTTGGTGTTTTTGATCCTACAGTCAAGGTATTAAGAAAGACTCCAACACCATTGTCACTTATAAACACATAATCAACAGAAACTGTGGAAAACATAATATAAATATGCATTATTTCTAGCTAAAGGTTGAACATGCCATTGAAATTTGGTAGAATAATGTTTAATTTTCTCTTTCTCAGTTTTATAATGACTATGGAGACATCATTAAGTATATGCTGAGTGTGATGAATTTACCGTGATACAACGTTAAAATATCTCCAATTATAAAGATAAAATGTAGGGATAAAAATAATGCGTACGATTTTAGGAGACATGCTCGCCCATGCCCGCATTTCCTACCGCCATTCAAACTAACTAGTTAGACGTGCAGACGAAACGGTTTACACTTTGTAGACGGGAGGGAAACGGAGATATAAAAAAAGGAAAAATATGACTGAACACGTGTTTGAATCTAGAAAGGCTAAAAGACGCAATTGGTAGTAAAAGAAAAAAATTCACGTCACTAGTTGACACAATGTAAGGAAATGGACAGAAAAGACCTTAGCTCTTATTCGAAACAGTCATTTCTTGGACGTTTTACGATACTTGGTCGTTTTATTTGAATTCAGCGGCAAACGCCGTGGAGAAGGTTCGCGAACAAATTTAAAAAAACTAAACTTGAGAAAAAATATGTTTTTTCTTAATAATAGAGTTACGAATATAAAACCTAGCTAGTTTGATAGCCCATCTTAAGCAGAGAACTAATATACTTTCAATTATACAGACGGATAGATAACAAGGAAGATATTGACAAAAGACTGTGTTGTTCATATCAGACTAGCGACTGTATTATTCATACTTTCACTAAAGTTTCAAATTTTCGTCCTTGAGACACGGAAATGCAAAAATCAAGCTGTAATGGACGAGAGGGGGACGGTTGGAGAATTGTGGCTAAAAATAACTTAGGAGGCAGATTTGTGTAGGGGTTTTGCGTGTAGTTGGTCCAAGGAACAAGTGTGTTTTTGTGAAAAACCAAGTAGAGACAGATGGACCAACAGACAATAATACATACTTGACTGAGATCTGACTGAAATTTGACTTTTGGTAGTAGATTTGAAAAAGTTAGGGGGGAAGTCTGTGATTGGACAAATGTATTAATATTAGCGGGATAGAGACGCGCATTTTTGCCATTTTCTATAAGTCTGTCCAGTGGACACAGTCAGTAATTTCCAGTGGTGTTTTTCCCAGAAGACATTATATACATTTTAGTGGGACGCCATACTATAGCCAGCAGCTCAGCTGAGTTTTGCTAGTAATAACTGTGTTCTCAATTCTGAATTCTGGTAAGAATGAAAGCATTTATCTTGTATATTTTAATATTTCGAGTGATTGATACTGCCATATCATATAAAATGATTACGACAAGTAAGTGCTCGCTCTAGGTCCCCAGCCCAAGTTCAGGGTCTAGAGACAAACAAAAAATATATGGACGCCTAACTAAGACTATGGAAGGCGGATCTATTATTGAGATCAGTGGGAACATATCACCTATCTTATTGAATAAAAGGAAACTATTGAACATATCTCAGATGCAATGCAGTCTTGGGGAACTGGTACTATATGAAAACAACTGGGTAAGATGTGCTATGTTGGTCAGAAAGATCTGACCCATTCTGTGTAATGTTGATGTGTTGTGCTGTGTGTAAGAGTGGTGCAGTGGATAGAGTACTGACACATAGCACAAATTTTGTTTCAGAATTGTGAGTTTCTGCTGTGGCACTAAGGTAGTGCCACATACTTAATCAAGAATACACAAGCAGATGTGTGTGCCGCCTAACATTTGTGTCGGTGCAGCCTAGCATTGTATTCCAGCTACCGAGAGGAGTGGACCACAGGAATCCAGTATCAGATCTTCACAGACAAGATGAGTGAATAGGTGGCCTGCTGAGGATTCACCAGAACTCTTAACTATTTATAAATATTTCCCCATCACAAATATACTGAATTCTTGGGAAATATAACATTTACTACAGTCTATAAATCAATGGACAAGGCTTGTTGTAGTCACAGAGTGGGTGTGATGACACCACCCCAACAGCACATCCAGTAATAGTTCTCCCAGAGACATTATAAATATTATTAATATTAACCAGTCTTATAAAATACCTATGTACACAAATTCCATTTTAGTATGCCATATATTTATGCATTCCATTTATAATTCCATAACATTTCATATGTTCTGACCAAAATAAAACATTGGTTCAGAACAAATAAATTTAGAAAAAAATTGTTAAAATCAAAACTAAAACAGTCTGAGATAGTTCAGTGTGTTATAGATTTTATTAATATTATTAGACTTATTAATTACCTGTGTGTGTTTGTATATTCTATTACAACACATTACATTTCAGTACCCTAGACTTTTTAACGTAGCTACATTCATAATAGTAAAAGAAATCTGTTTGAGGTCGTAGTGGTAGTAAGAAGGGCCTTCTGTAATTCACATAAACATTTATCTCAGGAGCCTTCACAGCTGACCTCATACATTACACTAGGTAACATAAGAACCATACAATACCATCAAAACCACTACACTGAGCAAAGCTAGAGAGATCAACAAAATTACAACATCCAAGACATTAGCCATTAGTTTGCAGCAGGTACAGAATACATGAGTTGTCATGTCCTTGAATGTACATTATATACTGTTTGTGTGGAAGATTACATATGTACGTATGGTGCAGTAACCAAGGCTTGTAACGAATTGACAGTTTGTACTGTGTTTAAGGGCATGCACGACAGTGAGAACTGGGTTTTACGTACAAAATATCAATGTTTTACTTTTGAGCTTATTTTATTAAATAATCATCGAGGAATCGATTGAGCAAGCTTTTATGACATAAAAATGCATTTGATGTGTCAAAAAGCATATTTTCGGCACCACCCCCAAGCTATGATTTGCAAATTTGTGCCGAAAATGCAGGATTTCTCTCAATAATACCTTAGTTACGCTGAGCGCATCGCAAAGTATTTGGTATTGCCGAAAAGGGGATTTTTTTTATCTTCCAGATTATACCAAATTCGAAACTGACTTTCTCATAGCTCTGCTTGGTTTGGTATTCAAAAACCTCCATAATTTTTACGCTAACTTCCTTGTAAGTAGAGGTCACACAGTGACCCCATGCTCTCATTCATGGAACATACATGTTTTTCTTTTTGATTGATCATAACAATACTCTGGTTGAGCTACGCAAATCCGGAAGGTAACAACAGCTACTTCTGCCGGTAAGCAACTGTGTTCTATCGAACGTGTTGTTACTCTGTTTCTCCCTGGATTACATTCTAAATCTTATTAAATTGTGTTCTCTTACTTCAAAATGGGAAGAAAAGGTAAGAAAACAAAGCAACTATCTGCTGCAAGAGCACATCAAAAGTATGTCATTTCTAGCAATGGTAAGACCGAATCAGCGGTGAATGATAAGCAAACTGATGAAGGCTGAACATGGAATTTCTGCATTCCAGTATCCGATAGGCCTATAGTTCAAATTGCTGATCCAATAGTGCCTTTCACCACTGGCCCAAGTCGATCTGATATAAAAATGAACTTGAGCGCGAGCAAGAATGGTGCTTCTCATAACACTGTCTGTGCTAAACCTATGTATAGAACCATTGTGGACATTTCTTTTTTCAACAATGTTCTCAGCAATGTGTGTTACAATTTGTAATGCGTAGCTGGCAGAGTGGATAGTGGTGATTCGCTCCCATGGTTAGGCGGTGGGTGCCGTTCGGAAGGTCCTGGTTTGATCCCGGTAAGGCTTTCACTTCTATTGTCTGGTCTTCTACTTCTTTATTTTTCACTGAGTGCCTGATAACATACCTTTGTGTGTTGTTTGTTTATTTATTTACTGTTTACAGGCCTCAGGTATATGTTTATGCGTGTATAAAAATACCAAGAAACCTACATTCTGTACTTTACTTATTCTCATTCTTCTATCATTTACTAGATACAGTATTAAATCCTTTGTCTTGTGTAATCTGGCTTATACTGTTATATGGTGGAACTGCAGAAGTGATTGCGTCTATAATTAGTCTGGGTCGTACTATGGTACATATCCAGGTCACGTAGTTGTTCGTGCTAGACCTCTGTCAGTGAAGCATTTATTTTTTGTAATGCGTAGCTGGCAGAGTGGATAGTGATGATTCGCTCCCATGGCTAGGTGTTGGGTGCCATTCGGAAGGTCCTGGTTCGATCCCGGTGTGATAAGAGGTTTAGATGTTATTAATTATAAGATATCCTGGACAAATAGATGTATCGGAGGATACCAGGATAGTGCCAGATGAGAGACTGGTCTTATAAGAAATACCCCCTTCTCTGAAAAGAGCAAGGGTGTATCGACAATCAAGGTGAGGTCCAGCTATGTAAGTTCCCAGAGTAAAGAATGATGATGATGAAGTTCTCTGGGTCCCTATCCGCTACCTCTTTAGATCTCACCAAGAGTATGTTATCTGTGTTTTGTTATATGGCAAAGTGTCTAGGGTAATGTATTTTAACAGTTCATCATGTGACGTATTCTTTCCAGAACGTTGTCTCCATTACAACTGCTCTGAACGCATCACGATTCTGGGCAAGTCGACCTCCATCAGCCAAAGACAAGTTCAGACTCTCTGTGATGTCCTGGGTCCACCGTCGTCTAGGTCGACTGTGGTGAAAAAATTCTAATACCCATATATAAATGAGAACATAACTGGAAAAGCAGAAAGCAAATATAAGAAAGAAAGAAGAATGGTGAAAGACCAGTGCTTTCCCAATAGCGTACGCCTTGGTTGTATAACGCCGTGGTAGCTGAACAGGAGATCCCCTTTTTCTACTTCGTCTGCATAAATGTAACGCTTCCACGTACGATAGTAAAAGACTACACGCGTCTCACAGTCGTTTCTAAAAATAAAACTTGTACTGTATTTCTTAGACGACCTTGATATGCAAACTGCATAATGACCCAATTCGCTCAAAATATTTGAATGGAAAGACAGACGGACTAAGGAGATAGAGAGAGCGGCTGAGCGACACGATATGCGTAGTCATCTCGCGATTCAAAAGGGGACGGCTAACACATGCAGAACGCATGAGAGCGATTTCAAATACACGGTAATGAAAAAAAACTAACGATACGATGTTAGGTTTTGAAAACAGGTTTAATGCTTATTAGGAAACATGACACAATACTGTTTTATGTAGGGCTCCTGACTTTATACTGATAGTACAGTCGTAAAGAATTGGACAGGTGGTAGTTTAAAATAAACACTAAACATCGAAAAAAGATCGTAATTTTAACAAAGCCATTTGGCCCCATAACCATCATATATTCGTGTACCTCAAGGCTAGTGGACTAGAAATATGTAATAAATTATCTAAAAAGTCCATTAGATAATTAAATATTGGCAATAAAACATAGAGAGAACAGAGATACTGTCAGGTTTGGTCATGTCTGCTTGGAGGAAATGCCAGATTTTTGTTGAAACATAGTAGTGACAGAAAGTCTAAGATAGTACGAGGGAAGCCATTGGCTGAACTTTGTTGTTAGACGAAAGATTATTGGTTGACCTCGGAATAACGAGCAGATGCTTAGGAACGGGAAAAAAGTGAATGAAAATATTTGAACTACTGTATATTCGTTTGAATTTAGTCAAAACGATTGGTCAATGCAGTCGATATTGGCAGAAAAAATCTTGTAGAAGACGCCATATCGTTACACATTGTGGGAGATGAGATCAGGACTGTGTTATCAAAGTATAAATATATTATATGCAGCCTGGACATTACCGCAGCTTGAAACTGTGCCAGTCATCTTTAGTGTGTATTTCATAACGAATTGTGGTAAGCTAGACATTTTTAACATGTATAATATATGAAAATTGAATGTGAAATGATAATTTGTGTCTGTACGTGTGTGGTTCTGTAGCAAACATGAGGCAAGGCCTAGATATTGATCCACCATGTGATAGACTGTCAGAGAGGAGTATAACTGCATATATATATATATTGGATTGCCATATAGTAACATAACACCTATCCTATTGTATGGAAGGGATTACAGCTGGAATTGTAGAAGCGTTGTAACCATTAGGAAAGAGGAATACTGGTGTATATTGTCACATCAAAAGCTAGAGGTTGGCCTAAAGCACTGAACCTTATGTTTGTTCGTACTGTCATGTACCTCAGTGTGGAATAATATTGTATACTAGTTAGTAAGAAGGATGCATAACCTTCACTTTCAGGGGCCGTGGTACTGATGTTATTATAGCACCAACTGGTCTGAGCTCTGTTGATCCCGAAAGCTGGCAGCAGACTCCTTGCCAAAGATAGCGGCCATTGTATATCATAATAGCAAACTGAGAAGCAAGCAAGCAGAGGATACAGATTTCCTGCAGCTGCATTATGAGATAAGCGCCTGTCAGCACGAGAAAGCTCAACCCTGAATGAAATAACCCTGAATAAAATAACCCTGAAGATTGTACCTAAAGATACAAAAAGTTTATAAAATACATTGTGTACTATTTAAAATATTTTCCACTGGTACCAAACATAAGGTCATGATGACAACCAACAACCTCGCACTAAAAGCCAGTATTTCCTCATAATAATAATACACCACAACACCACACTCATATTACAATAATATTTCATGTCTGGACAAAGATCCTTTGTATAAAATTCTTGTACATAAACATTGTGCTTACATTTGATTGTGATTCCTGATTCACATTGTAGTATGATCAGGATATCTATATATTGAAAAAGCCAATACATTATATAACAGTTAACACTTGACTTACTTAAGAAAAATCTTTAGAGTGTTATATGTTTGTGAGTGTCATATTGTTGGAAATTGTTGTGGATTTTAACTTAGTTGTTTATCTGTCTGTTGGTTGTTGTGACTTACACTTCATCACTATCATAACCCTAGACATTAAACGAAGTCATAATACAATTCAAGAATAATTCTGATTGAGGTCGAAATGTGGTAGCAAGTAAGGTTCTCTGTAACACACCAATCTTATTATATACAGAGACCTTCACAGCTGATCTCATTCAGTACACTAAGTCCCCTATAACTATATTTATATAATCCCAACTCACCACATCGACCCCTTCCCCTTTTTCCAGTATGAATTTCAAAACAGAACTTTAACTTTAATGAAAATTAAGCAAGACTGTTTTCAATTCATATTTACAATGTAATGGTCCTG
The DNA here is from genome assembly GCA_024509875.1 of Oreohelix idahoensis. Classification (NCBI taxonomy): domain Eukaryota; kingdom Metazoa; phylum Mollusca; class Gastropoda; order Stylommatophora; family Oreohelicidae; genus Oreohelix; species Oreohelix idahoensis. Next base: position 228,003 of record JAMPIV010010188.1, read on the forward strand.
AACAACAATCTTTTATTCAGGACTTTCAAACTCAAGAAAATGTATATTACAATATAGAAATAAATATGTTGGACACTTTGTTCCACGTCTTTTAAACAAAAGAGGTCACTGAAATGTCTACACCCAGTTCTTGTTTCTATACTAGATAATACCACTATTCTGTAATTGGAAGGTGTGTTGTTTTCATCCCTCCAAGGTAAAGTTTATGGTGTGGAATGGGATTTGAATGAACTATCATATGCCGGTTGTAACGGACTTATCTTGAACTTTATTAATACAGTTGGCTCAAAAGTATTCAGGTTCACCAAAACGTTGTGCTTCCTGGACTAAGATGAGGAGTTTAGCTGCAGGTTATAGTATGAGCATTCAACTCCCACGTGTTCTTCTTCCCCAGGTTTCTGCCACAACTAGGTCTTTGTAATTCAACCCTCAAGTAAAGAATCTTCACATACACAAGCTAACCAGCCGTAAAGGGCTATCACACTGATCTTTCAGTCCAGACGGCAAAAGCTTGTCCTTCTGACTCGTTCTGAACATGTCAGCTTGGCATGCACACTTATGGTCTAATGGCAGAAATTACAAGCAGTTGTTAATTTTTATCAAACTACACCCGACCAATCAGATGACAAGTTAAAAAAATTAACTATTTCCTAGGCTATAGAATTGAGCAGTTTAAAGCGTGTTTGTCTAATCTGACCGAATTTGTTTATTTATTATCATAATTTTTTGTGAACCGATTTTAATTATCAAAAGTGATACAGCCAATTTTTCTCTATCTTTCTATATAGTTTTCCTTTATTTATTCCTTTGCATTCAAATGGGGTTAATTTTTTTGTAATTAATTTTGAGCTTAACCTGATGTGAAAATATTACTAAATTAAATTTTTCTACATCAAGATAATTGTTTATGAGGGAATCTCTATGGGTATAGGTTAAGCAATATCAGCGCTATAATTAGAGATATCCCTTGCATTTTAAGTATCTTTAGTTATAAAGAAATAAATTATTTAAGTTCAGTCAAAAACTCAAAATAGGTATTATTTCCACTTCAACCAACTTTTCTTGTCCCTACACAAAAAGGAGGTAACGATTTGATTGGTTGTTAAATTTTACTACGTTCATCGATAAATATTGGGGTGGGTGTGTTTGGGGGGAAGGGTGGTAACTTTTAACTTGTTTTCTTAAAAAAATTCAAATTCTCTAGTTAAATTGTTGGCGGTAAATTTGACTGGACCCTCAGACAAATTTCAAATACTGTAGTTATTTTTAGATTTAAAATTACGAAAGCTAGTTCGCTTTAAGCGGGGAATTTGAGCATGTGATACGGATTCACTTTACTACACCCGGTAATCCTATCACTTCTGTTGTTTTTCTGTTGTCTGGTCTTCTACTTCTTTATTTCTCACTGAGTGCCTGATAACATACCTTTGTGTGTTGTTTGTTTATTTATTTACTGTTTACAGGCCTCAGGTTTCCCCTCCTTATATGTTTATGCGTTTATAAAAATACCAAGAAATCTACATTCTGTACTTTACTTATTCTCATTCTTGTATCATGTACTAGACACCGTATTAAGGCCTTTGTCTGTGTAATCTGGCCTATACTGTTATATAGTGGAACTGCAGAAGTGATTGCGTCTATAATTAGTTTGGGTCATCCTATGGTACATATTTAGGTCACGTGGTTGTTCGTGTTAGACCTCTGTCAGTGAAGCATTTATTTTTTGTAATGCGTAGCTGGCAGAGTGGATTGTGACGATTCGCTCCCGTGGCTAGGCGTTGGATGCCATTCGGAAGGTCCTGGTTTGATCCCGGTAAGCCTATCACTTCTGTTGTTTTTCTGTTCCATTGGAACTAGCCCCTGGGTGTAAAGAAAGCAGTGAGATGTTTGGCACGTTCAGTCAGTGGAACTTGCCAATATCCTTTACTCAAGTCTAGTTTGGTGAAGAACCGAGAGTTAGAAAGTCTAGTAAGTAGCTCATCCAATAGCGGCATAGGCTCTGCATCGAACTTCGTTACCTGATTTAGTTTACGGTAATCGACGCAAAGGCGTATGTTATTGTCTTTCTTACGAACAATAACCATAGACGATGAGTATGCCGAATTGGATGGTTCAATTATCCCTAACTGTATCATTTCATCCAATTCTTTCTCGACCTGTGTTTGGAAATGAATAGGGATAGGGTAAGGTCTGACCCTGATAGGAGTATGGTCAGTTAGTATTATGTCATGCTTAATGACCGATGTATGTCCAGGGATGTCCGTGAGAACATCCTGAAATTCTCGTAAAGTAGAATAGAGTTGTATACGTTCCCCAGTAGACAATTTTGGAGAAATAGAAACGTTTTCCCATGATTCAGAAGAATGAAGTGGAATCATTGGAAGAGGAAGATTAACGTCCGAGAAAGTAGATTCCTCATCCTGTATAACTGACAGCGATGAGTAACAACCCTGAGGGACAGGAGTGTCGTCCGTCGCTCGAAAGATAGGTTGCAAGAACTCTGGACGTTCAAAAAATTCCGTAAGCATATGATGATGGTAAGCACTTGCATAATCACAGATGTATGGAGCCAACAATGATGGCCTGTCAATCCACTTTCTGCTTCTATATACTAGAAAAGTTCTGGTACCCTGACAGAACCCCTGTCAGGTACCCCTGTACAAAATATACCGCACGGGACAAGGCGGTTTAATGGCTTAACCAAAAGGCTAAGACTTCAGCTGGCGTCTCATGCCAAACACTTCTACTCCTGAAGAACAAAGGCCGTGAGCACGGACCTTTATGGCAACAGCATTAGGCCGCAAGTAGCGGGGCCTCACGTAACAGGTACCTTATCGTGTGATATCATTATTTCGTGTATCAATTCCTGCCACTCCCACCGTCTGAATGGCGGGTTACTCAAAATGGTAATTCTCCTATGGGCTATTCAAGTACAAAAGACACTTGGTCTTGGTTCCCGTTCTCAAGAACCCAAGATGGGGTTCTATATAATAAATCAGCTGTGAGCTCTGTTCAAGATGGCTTCTAAAGGTAATCGAAATGTAGTAAAATTGACTTCATTACCTTATTTTAGAATCCTATATCACACTTAACACTACACTGCCATTCCTGGCATATAGAATTCACATGGGGAAGGAAAGATGACATCTTAGTCATACACAGAACCTCCAGATCCCCGAAAAATGGCTAGAAAACTTATCGGACCTCTCTCCGATCAGAACGCCCAGGATACACTTCCAAGACGGAAGTTTTTTGGTCTCGCGCCTAAACCCAACGCATGCCCAGAAAGGCACAGACCTAAGCGAACTCAAACAAGATGATTAGTCAGCATAAGACAAGGGAAGATAACCAGGAATTAAACCTGTCACTAACATAAATCCCCAGTTCCCTTTTCTTAGACCGTCAAAATAATTAAGAGGTTGATGTCTTTAAACATCTATGCAAAATAGACATCAACACCCGCCTATCACACAAACATGTAGATACAGATAGACATAGAACATATAATAAAAAAGAATCCTGTCAAAAGATATTCTTCAAGCCTCACACTACATGAATCAATAAATTTACTTATCTGTTTTTTCATGCAAAAAATCCTCTTGGCATCAACCTCTGCCTCAGGAAATGACGATTCAAATACAGTGCAGTGAATAGAGTTAGACCTCTAACTCCGGCCTGCAGCCGACCAACACCGCCATCTTGAAAAATATTCTGCACATACAAAAATGTAGTCCACCGACTTGAAAAAATTGTTGAACCATCACTTGAAGATACTTTGTTCCAGATCCCAGCTTGAGGCTCCCATTTTCAGCTGTTACGCGTCTTTTTATATGTGAATGTTAATATATAGTGACAGGATGGTTCCTGTGGCCAAGATCACTTCTAGGATAGTAGACGTATCAGACACCAAAACAAGCCAACATCAATTAGAATTATTTGAGCCACAGTATTAATACTTCTCGCTGCTCCAAATTCAATACAGTTCAGGCCAAAATACAATGGCATATAATATGCAGTCGTCGATATAACTTTAGGCAGTCCGTTCATGTCTGGAACACTGTCTTTCATTCTCAATATTTTTAATACATATTCACACTCGACATTGAGAAGCTATACTCCCTGTAAATGCAGATAACTAGATACACTCACAGAAGGTCTTGATGTATTAGTAATGAAATAACTCAGTGATAGACACTTAAATTTAGGAGCTCAAACACATGCATCCACTTGCCATGACACACAATGGTAGAAGACCTAACAGACAATCTCCTCACTTCTGCATTTTCAGTTTCACATCTGCCAAACCGTATCGGCATGACGTCACTTCCTGTATTAATAAGTGACTCCATATAAAATAAACAAACAAGGAGCCCAGTCGAGCTATCTAATATACTGACACAATCGTTATGAATTTTAATCATAACAGTAGGTGTATGTGTGTGTGAGAAAGAGAGAGAGAGAGTAAATAAGTTGTTTTAATGTGAAAAGTATTGTACTTTCTATTTTTTTGGTGTTTTTGATCCTACAGTCAAGGTATTAAGAAAGACTCCAACACCATTGTCACTTATAAACACATAATCAACAGAAACTGTGGAAAAAATAATATAAATATGCATTATTTCTAGCTAAAGGTTGAACATGCCATTGAAATTTGGTAGAATAATGTTTAATTTTCTCTTTCTCAGTTTTATAATGACTATGGAGACATCATTAAGTATATGCTGAGTGTGATGAATTTACCGTGATACAACGTTAAAATATCTCCAATTATAAAGATAAAATGTAGGGATAAAAATAATGCGTACGATTTTAGGAGACATGCTCGCCCATGCCCGCATTTCCTACCGCCATTCAAACTAACTAGTTAGACGTGCAGACGAAACGGTTTACACTTTGTAGACGGGAGGGAAACGGAGATATAAAAAAGGAAAAATATGACTGAACACGTGTTTGAATCTAGAAAGGCTAAAAGACGCAATTGGTAGTAAAAGAAAAAAATTCACGTCACTAGTTGACACAATGTAAGGAAATTGACAGAAAAGACCTTAGCTCTTATTCGAAACAGTCATTTCTTGGACGTTTTACGATACTTGGTCGTTTTATTTGAATTCAGCGGCAAACGCCATGGAGAAGGTTCGCGAACAAATTTAAAAAAACTAAACTTGAGAAAAAATTAGTTTTTTCTTAATAATAGAGTTACGAATATAAAACCTAGCTAGTTTGATAGCCCATCTTAAGCAGAGAACTAATATACTTTCAATTATACAGACGGATAGATAACAAGGAAGATATTGACAAAAGACTGTGTTGTTCATATCAGACTAGCGACTGTATTATTCATACTTTCACTAAAGTTTCAAATTTTCGTCCTTGAGACACGGAAATGCAAAAATCAAGCTGTAATGGACGAGAGGGGGACGGTTGGAGAATTGTGGCTAAAAATAACTTAGGAGGCAGATTTGTGTAGGGGTTTTGCGTGTAGTTGGTCCAAGGAACAAGTGTGTTTTTGTGAAAAACCAAGTAGAGACAGACGGACCAACAGACAATAATACATACTTGACTGAGATCTGACTGAAATTTGACTTTTGGTAGTAGATTTGAAAAAGTTAGGGGGGAAGTCTGTGATTGGACAAATGTATTAATATTAGAAGGATAGAGATGCGCATTTTTGCCATTTTCTGTAAGTCTGTCCAGGGGACACAGTCAGTAATTTCCAGTGGTGTTTTTCCCAGAAGACATTATATACATTTTAGTGGGACGCCATACTATAGCCAGCAGCTCAGCTGAGTTTTGCTAGTAATAACTGTGTTCTCAATTCTGAATTCTGGTAAGAATGAAAGCATTTATCTTGTATATTTTAATATTTCGAGTGATTGATACTGCCATATCATATAAAATGATTACGACAAGTAAGTGCTCGCTCTAGGTCCCCAGCCCAAGTTCAGGGTCTAGAGACAAACAAAAAAATATATGGACGCCTAACTAAGACTATGGAAGGCTGATCTATTATTGAGATCAGTGGGAACATATCACCTATCTTATTGAATAAAAGGAAACTATTGAACATATCTCAGATGCAATGCAGTCTTGGGGAACTGGTACTATATGAAAACAACTGGGTAAGATGTGCTATGTTGGTCAGAAAGATCTGACCCATTCTGTGTAATGTTGATGTGTTGTGCTGTGTGTAAGAGTGGTGCAGTGGTTAGAGTACTGACACATAGCACAAATTTTGTTTCAGAATTGTGAGTTTCTGCTGTGGCACTAAGGTAGTGCCACATACTTAATCAAGAATACACAAGCAGATGTGTGTGCCGCCTAACATTTGTGTCGGTGCAGCCTAGCATTGTATTCCAGCTACCGAGAGGAGTGGACCACAGGAATCCAGTATCAGATCTTCACAGACAAGATGAGTGAATAGGTGGCCTGCTGAGGATTCACCAGAACTCTTAACTATTTATAAATATTTCCCCATCACAAATATACTGAATTCTTGGGAAATATAACATTTACTACAGTCTATAAATCAATGGACAAGGCTTGTTGTAGTCACAGAGTGGGTGTGATGACACCACCCCAACAGCACATCCAGTAATAGTTCTCCCAGAGACATTATAAATATTATTAATATTAACCAGTCTTATAAAATACCTATGTACACAAATTCCATTTTAGTATGCCATATATTTATGCATTCCATTTATAATTCCATAACATTTCATATGTTCTGACCAAAATAAAACATTGGTTCAGAACAAATAAATTTAGAAAAAAATTGTTAAAATCAAAACTAAAACAGTCTGAGTTAGTTCAGTGTGTTATAGATTTTATTAATATTATTAGACTTATTAATTACCTGTGTGTGTTTGTATATTCTATTACAACACGTTACATTTCAGTACCCTAGACTTTTTAACGTAGCTACATTCATAATAGTAAAAGAGATCTGTTTGAGGTCGTAGTGGTAGTAAGAAGGGCCTTCTGTAATTCACATAAACATTTATCTCAGGAGCCTTCACAGCTGACCTCATACATTACACTAGGTAACATAACAACCATACAATACCATCAAAACCACTACAAATATTGGGGTCTTGTCCAGGGATATTACGTTTATCAAAGATATTAGAATCTCCTGGTGGGAGAATTAAACCAGTGGGGACAGATTGTATAAATTTAAAAAGTATCCCTTAAAATAAAAAGGGGAAAATAAAAGTTGGTGAATCTTCACAGCCAGTGGTAATTAGTTAATTAATTAATTAATTAGAATTACCTTGGTCATTAATTAATTAGAATTACCTTGGTCATTAATTAATTAGAATTACCTTGGCCATTATATATAAGTAGAATTACCTTAGTCACTATATAATTAGATTTACCTTGGTCATTGTTATTTTGTATGATGGCTGACCTAGCAAAATTTAGATCGGCTGCTGTGCTGACGGCGAAGGAGATGAATATGGAGGGTCAGGTTTTAATTCAGTATGTAACTGCAGAATGTGACAAGTATATTGAAAGGGAAGATAGGAGGTTAGCTGAAGAGAAGAGGTTACAAATTGAGGCTGATAAAGAACTTAAGAGGTTGCAGATTGAGGCTGACAAAGAGGCTAAAGCAGTGGAGGCAGATAGGGAGATTAAGAGGCTCCAATTAGAAGAAAAAAAGGCCGAAAGGGAGGCAGAAGATAAGAGATTGACTGCCGAAACGGAAGCAGAAGATAGGAGATTGCAAAGGGAGCACGAATTACGACTAAGGGAGCTGGAATTACAAGGCCATGCTCCTGAAAATGGTGCCAGCCCTTTTGCCTCAGATGCTACGCCTATTCAGGAGCCTCAATCTCAGCTATGGGGTTTCATTTAGACCATTTTGTTGAGAAAGACGATGACATCGAGGGGTACCTCAGTAGATTTGAATTATTAGCTACTACATATGGGTTAGAGAGAGAGAGGTGGAGTCTAAAGTTATCCCAGGGACTGAGAGGTACTTCTTATGAAGTCTTTGCTAAAATGAATAGAGAAGACCAAGACAATTATGACATGCTAAAGCAGGCTTTGTTATTGAGATATGAAAAAAATTGTGAATTCTATCGTAAGAAGTTTAGAAATGCCAAGCTGTTGTCTGGGGAGACATACCACCAATTCTCTGCCAGACTGGAAACCTATTTGGAGAAATGGACTGCTCTGGGGAAAACCCAAGATCTTAAAGAAATGATCATGATAGAGCAATTAAGAGAGTCCATGGCTCCAGACTTGAGAAAATTTCTCATGGAAAAAGGTGCAGAGAGGTTGGGGGAGGTTTTAAATGTCGCTGAGAGGTATCAGGCAGCCCAGGCAGAGGTAAGTGGCACTAAAAACCTTCACTTTCAGGGGCCGTGGTACTGATGTTATTATAGCACCAACTGGTCTGAGCTCTGTTGATCCCGAAAGCTGGCAGCAGACTCCTTGCCAAAGATAGCGGCCATTGTATATCATAATAGCAAACTGAGAAGCAAGCAAGCAGAGGATACAGATTTCCTGCAGCTGCATTATGAGATAAGCGCCTGTCAGCACGAGAAAGTTCAACCCTGAATGAAATAACCCTGAATAAAATAACCCTGAAGATTGTACCTAAAGATACAAAAAGTTTATAAAATACATTGGTTGTTTATCTGTCTGTTGGTTGTTGTGACTTACACTTCATCACTATCATAACCCTAGACATTAAACGAAGTCATAATACAATTCAAGAATAAGTCTGATTGAGGTCGAAATGTGGTAGCAAGTAAGGTTCTCTGTAACACACCAATCTTATTATATACAGAGACCTTCACAGCTGATCTCATTCAGTACACTAAGTCCCCTATAACTATATTTATATAATCCCAACTCACCACATCGACCCCTTCCCCTTTTTCCAGTATGAATTTCAAAACAGAACTTTAACTTTAATGAAAATTAAGCAAGACTGTTTTCAATTCATATTTACAATTTAATGGTCCTGAACAACAATCTTTTATTCAGGACTTTCAAACTCAAGAAAATGTTTATTACAATATAGAAATAAATATGTTGGACACTCTGTTCCACGTCTTTTAAACAAAAGAGGTCACTGAAATGTCTACACCCAGTTCTTGTTTCTATACTAGATAATACCACTATTCTGTAATTGGAAGGTGTGTTGTTTTCATCCCTCCAAGGTAAAGTTTATGGTGTGGAATTGGATTTGAATGAACTATCATGTGCCGGTTGTAACGGACTTATCTTGAACTTTATTAATACAGTTGGCTCAAAAGTATTCAGGTTCACCAAAACGTTGTGCTTCCTGGACTAAGATGAGGAGTTTAGCTGCAGGTTATAGTATGAGCATTCAACTCCCACGTGTTCTTCTTCCCCAGGTTTCTGCCACAACTAGGTCTTTGTAATTCAACCCTCAAGTAAAGAATCTTCACATACACAAGCTAAACCAGGCCGTAAAGGGCTATCACACTGATCTTTCAGTCCAGACGGCAAAAGCTTGTCCTTCTGACTCGTTCTGAACATGTCGCTTGGCATGCACACTTATGGTCTAATGGCAGAAATTACAAGCAGTTGTTAATTTTTATCAAACTACATCCGACCAATCAGATGACAAGTTAAAAAAATTAACTATTTCCTAGGCAATAGAATTGAGCAGTTTAAAGCGTGTTTGTCTAATCTGACCGAATTTGTTTATTTATTATCATAATTTTTTGTGAACCGATTTTAATTATCAAAAGTGATACAGCCAATTTTTCTCTATCTTTCTATATAGTTTTCCTTTATTTATTCCTTTGCATTCAAATGGGGTTAATTTTTTTGTAATTAATTTTGAGCTTAACCTGATGTGAAAATATTACTAAATTAAATTTTTCTACGCCAAGATAATTGTTTATGAGGGAATCTCTATGGGTATATGTTAAGCAATATCAGCGCTATAATTAGAGATATCCCTTGCATTTTAATTATCTTTAGTTATCAAGAAATAAATTATTTAAGTTCGGTTAAAAACTCAAAATAGGTATTATTTCCACTTCAACCAACTTTTCTTGTCCCTACACAAAAAGGAGGTAACGATTTGATTGGTTGTTAAATTTTACTACGTTCATCGATAAATATTGGGGTGGGTGTGTTTGGGGGGAAGGGTGGTAACTTTTAACTTGTTTTCTTAAAAAAAATTCAAATTCTCTAGTTAAATTGTTGGCGGTAAATTTGACTGGACCCTCAGACAAATTTCAAATACTGTAGTTATTTTTAGATTTAAAATTACGAAAGCTAGTTCGCTTTAAGCGGGGAATTTGAGCATGAGATACGGATTCACTTTACTACACCCGGTAATCCTATCACTTCTGTTGTTTTTCTGTTGTCTGGTCTTCTACTTCTTTATTTCTCACTGAGTGCCTGATAACATACCTTTGTGTGTTGTTTGTTTATTTATTTACTGTTTACAGGCCTCAGGTTTCCCCTCCTTATATGTTTATGCGTTTATAAAAATACCAAGAAATCTACATTCTGTACTTTACTTATTCTCATTCTTGTATCATGTACTAGACACCGTATTAAGGCCTTTGTCTTGTGTAATCTGGCCTATACTGTTATATAGTGGAACTGCAGAAGTGATTGCGTCTATAATTAGTCCGGGTCATCCTATGGTACATATTTAGGTCACGTGGTTGTTCGTGTTAGACCTCTGTCAGTGAAGCATTTATTTTTTGTAATGCGTAGCTGACAGAGTGGATTGTGACGATTCGCTCCCGTGGCTAGGCGTTGGATGCCATTCGGAAGGTCCTGGTTTGATCCCGGTAAGCCTATCACTTCTGTTGTTTTTCTGTTCCATTGGAACAAGCCCCTGGGTGTAAAGAAAGCAGTGAGATGTTTGGCACGTTCAGTCAGTGGAACTTGCCAATATCCTTTACTCAAGTCTAGTTTGGTGAAGAACCGAGAGTTAGAAAGTCTAGTAAGTAGCTCATCCAATAGCGGCATAGGCTCTGCATCGAACTTCGTTACCTGATTTAGTTTACGGTAATCGACGCAAAGGCGTATGTTATTGTCTTTCTTACGAACAATAACCATAGGATGTATGTCCAGGGATGTCCGTGAGAACATCCTGAAATTCTCGTAAAGTAGAATAGAGTTGTATACGTTCCCCAGTAGACAATTTTGGAGAAATAGAAACGTTTTCCCATGATTCAGAAGAATGAAGTGGAATCATTGGAAGAGGAAGATTAACGTCCGAGAAAGTAGATTCCTCATCCTGTATAACTGACAGCGATGAGTAACAACCCTGAGGGACAGGAGTGTCGTCCGTCGCTCGAAAGATAGGTTGCAAGAACTCTGGACGTTCAAAAAATTCCGTAAGCATATGATGATGGTAAGCACTTGCATAATCACAGATGTATGGAGCCAACAATGATGGCCTGTCAATCCACTTTCTGCTTCTATATACTAGAAAAGTTCTGGTACCCTGACAGAACCCCTGTCAGGTACCCCTGTACAAAATATACCGCACGGGACAAGGCGGTTTAATGGCTTAACCAAAAGGCTAAGACTTCAGCTGGCGTCTCATGCCAAACACTTCTACTCCTGAAGAACAAAGGCCGTGAGCACGGACCTTTATGGCAACAGCATTAGGCCGCAAGTAGCGGGGCCTCACGTAACAGGTACCTTATCGTGTGATATCATTATTTCGTGTATCAATTCCTGCCACTCCCACCGTCTGAATGGCGGGTTACTCAAAATGGTAATTCTCCTATGGGCTATTCAAGTACAAAAGACACTTGGTCTTGGTTCCCGTTCTCAAGAACCCAAGATGGGGTTCTATATAATAAATCAGCTGTGAGCTCTGTTCAAGATGGCTTCTAAAGGTAATCGAAATGTAGTAAAATTGACTTCATTACCTTATTTTAGAATCCTATATCACACTTAACACTACACTGCCATTCCTGGCATATAGAATTCACATGGGGAAGGAAAGATGACATCTTAGTCATACACAGAATCTCCAGATCCCCGAAAAATGGCTAGGAAAACTTATCGGACCTCTCTCCGATCAGAACGCCCAGGATACACTTCCAAGACGGAAGTTTTTTGGTCTCGCGCCTAAACCCAACGCATGCCCAGAAAGGCACAGACCTAAGCGAACTCAAACAAGATGATTAGTCAGCATAAGACAAGGGAAGATAACCAGGAATTAAACCTGTCACTAACATAAATCCCCAGTTCCCTTTTCTTAGACCGTCAAAATAATTAAGAGGTTGATGTCTTTAAACATCTATGCAAAATAGACATCAACACCCGCCTATCACACAAACATGTAGATACAGATAGACATAGAACATATAATAAAAAAGAATCCTGTCAAAAGATATTCTTCAAGCCTCACACTACATGAATCAATAAATTTACTTATCTGTTTTTTCATGCAAAAAATCCTCTTGGCATCAACCTCTGCCTCAGGAAATGACGATTCAAATACAGTGCAGTGAATAGAGTTAGACCTCTAACTCCGGCCTGCAGCCGACCAACACCGCCATCTTGAAAAATATTCTGCACATACAAAAATGTAGTCCACCGACTTGAAAAATTGTTGAACCATCACTTGAAGATACTTTGTTCCAGATCCCAGCTTGAGGCTCCCATTTTCAGCTGTTACGCGTCTTTTTATATGTGAATGTTAATATATAGTGACAGGATGGTTCCTGTGGCCAAGATCACTTCTAGGATAGTAGACGTATCAGACACCAAAACAAGCCAACATCAATTAGAATTATTTGAGCCACAGTATTAATACTTCTCGCTGCTCCAAATTCAATACAGTTCAGGCCAAAATACAATGGCATATAATATGCAGTCGTCGATATAACTTTAGGCAGTCCGTTCATGTCTGGAACACTGTCTTTCATTCTCAATATTTTTAATACATATTCACACTCGACATTGAGAAGCTATACTCCCTGTAAATGCAGATAACTAGATACACTCACAGAAGGTCTTGATGTATTAGTAATGAAATAACTCAGTGATAGACACTTAAATTTAGGAGCTCAAACACATGCATCCACTTGCCATGACACACAATGGTAGAAGACCTAACAGACAATCTCCTCACTTCTGCATTTTCATACTCCAACACCATTGTCACTTATAAACACCATAATCAACAGAAACTGTGGAAAACATAATATGAAATATGCATTATTTCTAGCTAAAGGTTGAACATGCCATTGAAAATTTGGTAGAAATAATATTTAATTTTCTCTTTCTCAGTTTTATAATGACTATGGAGACATCATTAAGTATATGCTGGTGTGTGATTGAATTTACCGTGATACAACGTTAAAATATCTCCAATTTATAAAGATAAAATGTAGGATAAAAATACATGGCGTAAGATTTTAGGAGACATGCTCGCCCATGCCCGCATTTCCTACCGCCATTCAAACTAACTAGTTAGGACGTGCAGACGAAACGGTTTACACTTTGTAGACGGGAGGGGAAACTTGAGATTATAAAAAGGAAAAATATGACTGAACACGTGTTTGAATCTAGAAAAGCTACAAGACGGCAATTGGTTAGTAAAAAGAAAAAAATTCACGTCACTAGTTGACACAATGTAAGGAAATGGACAGAAAAGACCTAGCTCTTATTCGAAACAGTCATTTCTTGGACGTTTTACGATACTGGTCGTTTTTATTTGAATTCAGCGGCAAACGCCGTGGAGAAAGGTTCGCGAACAAATTTTAAAAAAACTAAACTTGAGAAAAAATATATGTTTTTTCTTATAATAAAGTTACGAATATAAAACCTAGCTAGTTTGATAGCCCCATCTTAAGCAGAGAACTAATATACTTTCAATTATACAGACGGATAGATAACAAGGAAGATATTGACAAAAGGACTGTGTTGTTCATATCAAGACTAGAGACTGTATTATTCATAGACTTTCACTAAAGTTTCAAAATTTTCGTCCTTGAGACACGGGAAATGCAAAAATCAAGCTGTAATGGACGAGAGGGGGACGGTTGGAGAATTGTGGCTAAAAATAACTTAGGAGGCAGATTTGGTAGGGGTTTTGCGTGTAGTTGGTCCAAAGGAACAAGTGTGTTTTGTGAAAAACCAAGTAGAGACAGACGGACCAACAGACAATGAATACATACTTGACTGAGATCTGACTGAAATTTGACTTTTGGTAGTAGATTTAAAAAGTTTAGGGGGGGGGGAAGTCTGTGATTGGACAAATGTGATTAATATTAGCGGGATAGAGATGCGCATTTTTGCCATTTTCATAAATAAGTCTGTCCAGGGGACACAGTCAGTAATTTCCAGTGGTGTTGCTTTCCCAGAAGACATTATTTACAATTTTAGTGGGACGCCACTTTCTTACAAACTAATAGCCATTTGTCCACAGCTCAGCTGCTACGTTTTGCTAGTAATAGAACTGTGTTCTCAATTCTAGAATAATTCTTGGTAAGAATGAAAGCATTTATCTTGTTATTTTAATATTTCGCAGGTGATTGATACTGCGTCTCGGTGTTTATCATATAAAATGATTACGATCTAATGAAGTTTGCTACGCTCTCTAGGATCCCCAGCCCAAGTTCCATGGGGTCAAGAGACTAAACAAAAAAATATATGGACGCCTAACTAAGACTATGGAAGGCGGATCTGTTTATTGAGATCAGTGGGAACATATCACCTATCTTATTGAATAAAAGGAAAACTATTGAACATATTCAATTGCATGCAGTCTTGG